>JAKSZP010001607.1:0-113552 GCA_022478985.1 Massospora cicadina
AATATGGTGAATGAGAAATTTCAAGATTTTGACGTTCAAAGATGCGTTGAGCATACTTAATAGAGGGTTGCACAAAATTAACTAAATATTCATGTGTTGGCCTGACTCTCCTAAAGTCTTCGGGCCAAACCAGCCATGGTGGCTTCTCTAAATTTTTGATAAATTTCATTCTTCAGTGCTTGATCCTTCATGTAATAAAATAGACCAAAGCTTGGGTCATTTGTTGAAGAACCAACCTGGTAGCCTCGAAAGAGGGTTTCCAGTATTTCCTTGATGTTAGCCTGGGTAAACTCGGCTGTATTAGAAGGTAAAGTTGGGCCTGTTCCAGTCGCTATTGGCTCTAATGAGTACCTGTTCCCCTCTTCATTGTCAGAACAATTTGAGGTAAAATGTTCAATAAACTGAACATTGCTTGTTTCCATTTCATTGTTGCTGTACTTTTGGGCAAATTCTGAAAGCTGATTGTCCATATTCATATTAAGGTAGTTGTTTTTTTTTTCTTTGAGTGAGCACCAAAATGTTAAGTTTTCAGCTGATGGTGCAAGCTAAAATAACTTAACAGTGAAATCGAGGATATAAACTCACTTTTCAAAATGAAACTCCTGCTCATAAATTGGGAAGTAGATTCTCTGATATTCCTTGATAATACCCAAGTAACTCCGGTATGCTCACCATTCTTAAGTCTACTGGCACCAACAAATACAAGACCTTCTGTCTTTGTACAAAATCAGGAAATTATTCCTCTATAATTGGGACTACTTCTCCAGCAGGCAAATATGTACTTCTCTTAGGGAAGAATAAAAACACACAACTATCTAATATAAATATAACAGTGACAGATATGAATATCTAACAGATTACAGATGGATAATAATTAATAAACTAAGCAACAGTAGTTATTAATAATCAATAAACTAGTAAATGATGGTTAATTGATTTAATTGATGTTTTTTTAATTGGCCAGGTGCCAGTATTATATACCTCTCAGGCATCTCTTGGCTGAACTCATCTATTAGATGAGTTCATTCATATTATGCCAATCCTCTGCTGATCATGGCAATAAGTATAAAAAATCCCCAAGTTAATTTGGACCATGAATTGACTAAAAATAACAATTGTTTCAGCCCAATTGGAGGCAATTTTACTCTCATAATCAGGACAACTTTGGGTTTTGAACTCAACATCAAAATTTTCCCAATTAGAGCTACGTCATAACTTGACATCTAACAGTAAATGGGGAATAAAAAATATATGATCATAAAAGATGATGCACCCCAATTTGGGATGTTGGCAGGCCTCTCAATAGCACTAAGTACGCCCATAGTTGGGACGTCTATATTTAAGTGCTTAATTTTCAATTTCTTTAAATCAAACCCAACTTCTGCCTTAGTGCATTAATATTAATGTACTAATTTAGGAGGTGCAATTTAGTTAATGCTGTGGGACCACTTTGCACTTAAGTGTACCCATAATTGGCCATAATATAATAATATCATAGCTATCATTAGCTACAATAATTGGGCACCTCAGACACAATTAGAGTGGTTATGAGATGAATCTGATTTATCAAATTATGCAGTTGAATTTGGAGAATTAAATGATTCATTAATGGAAGTAATCTATCAGCATTGATGGTTTTCTCAAAGGGTTTATTTTTGAATCAACCATCAAAATCTAACAAGTAGTATAGGGAGTGTTTGGGACTTAAGTGAGCCAACTGCTCAACCAACTCCATGCCCTCAGGGCAGGCCGTTTGACCAGCTAACACCTTATCCAATAACAGAACGTCGGGAGCCAACATGGTGGAGGAAATAACAGGGGGAACAATTGATAGAATCTAAGTGGCAGAAATCACAGTAACAAAATCCACTTCCTCAGGTTATGAGGGACAGTGAGTGGGACTACAGCTTAGGAAATCAGGAAGGACATTGAGTGCACCTTTAACAAGTTCATATTTGAAGTTAAAACTGCACAGGTCCTGATAGGTTTGGGCCTGCCGGTGTGCCAATTTTTGGGGTTTGTGGAAATACAAGAGAGCCTGGTGATCCATGCGAACTGTTAGCTCATGGCGAGCACCTTGCAACAGGTACCGCCAATGAGTTAATGCCCATGCAACAGCAGCCAGTTCCTTGTCATAAATGGCCCAAGACTTCTCCATAGCTGTGAATTTTCACAAAAAAAATAAGTGACCAGATGTTCAAGACCATCATGGTCCTGAAGTAACACCGCGCCCACTGCTACTGATGAAGCATCACATGCAACAATATACGTTTTGGTGGGATTAGCATGTTTCAAAATGGGAGGAGACATGAACACCTCCTTGATCGATTCAAACGCCTGCTGACATTTGGGGGTCCAACAAAATGGTACATTTTTTCCAGTGAGGGGTGGATTGGGGCAGCCAACTGGGAAAGTGTGGGGGAAATTTTTTAAAAAATGATAGTTCCCAAGAAACTTTGAAGCTGCTTCTGTGTAGTTGGAGCTTGCCGTTCTCAGATTGTATGTAATTTGTTGGGAGGGATAGTAACACCTTCTTTAAGAACCAGGTTTTCAAGAAATGTGACCTCTTCCTTATAAAAACTCGCACTTGGAAGCTTTGAGGAACAGCCCTACTTTATGAAAAGCGACCATCACTGCTTCTAAGTTGATAGCATGTTGTTCGGGAGTTGGGGGAATGAACTAGGACATCATTGATGTATGCAATAGCACAAGAGAACCAGAGATCCCCTAACGCATTGTTGATCATCCATTGAAACGTAGTGGGAGCATTTTCAGCCCAAAGGGCATTACGCGAAATTGAAATATACCTTGCTTCATTTGGATTGCAGTCAACCATTCCTGTCCTTCCATTACCCAAATTTGGTTGAAAGCGTTCACCAGATCCAGTTTTGAGAACACATGGGATTTGGCAATTGCCTGACTGATTGTCTGCTCCAAAGGCAATGGGTAGGGATCTGTAACTGTTATTTTGTTTAAGTGGCCATAATCCATGCAAGGACGGAGCAATCTATCCGATTTTCTTGCAAAGATGATAGGGAAAGCAATGGGTGAAGTTTCTTTGAACTACCAACCTTTTTTCAACATATCATCCAACCAGGTATTGAGTGCAACCTCTTCCTCCGCTCCACGGTTGTCTGAAATTCACAATTGTACCTAGTATGCTTCAGCAGGTGATCTGCCTTTTCCATGTCAAAGATTCTCCAATATTGCATTAAGCTTTTTTGAAAATCAGCTGGAATGCCCGCGAGAAGTAACTAGGGTAGTGATAGAGCTGGTCCCTTGTATCTTCTTGAGGGTGTTGATCAAAGGGAACTCTCCCTCCAAATCATCATTGGTAAATGACAATGTATTAGACTCTAAATGAATCTTCACATGTTGTCAGCGCCACCATCCCACACCTAAGATCACCAGGAACACCAAGTTTGGCATGGCCAAAAAATGATCGCAGAAATTATACTGGTGGATTGAGAAGTGTATTGGTTGGTGAACAACATATGAAGACTGGTAAGCAGAAGAGGCCACCATTACTGAGGAGCCCACATCCATTTCCAGTTTTAATTGTTGTGCCAACTCAACACTCATGAAGTTCCCCGCTGCTCCGGTATCCACCAGAGCTTCAAAGGAGACATGATGCGGACCAATACTGATTTTCATAGGTACAAGGAAATAAGCGGAATTCTGTTTATTGAAATATTTGACTGACTCATGGATGATTGAAGAAATAACGGGTATATTGGGGGCAGGGTCAGGGTTTTTAGCTGGGGCGAAAATTGGAAGTATGAGGGTGGGGGAAATTATTTCCTCCATCTGGGCTTGAACAGAATCATTAATAGTTAATTCTGGAAATGCCAACTCGGACTTGGGGGTTATGGCAGGGTTAGACCCATGTCAACTGCTAATTTGGTGACAGGCGCGTCATCTGCGTCTTCATTGGGAAATCCTATCATAAAATTCCCCTTCTGATACTGGGAAACGTGGCGAGGCAAAGCTTTGATAGTAGTTGTGGTGAAACATATTTGATCTACTGATCCTTGGATGGTAGACCAGACCATGTGATGAGCGGAAACTGAATTTAAGCTCGCTCTAAAGACTGCCTGAAACATATCAATAGATAGACCTGACATGGGAGCCAGATCACGAAAGGTAGAAATCAAAGAAGCCAAACTAGGGGCTTTGACCATGGCAAGGAGAAGTCTGAATAAGTGGTCTTATTGGGACACAAGGGGTTCCAAGGCGGCCGATACAACAGTCATCAGGGTGGTGGAGTCTCCTTCTTGTGAGGAAGAATGCAAAAGACTTCTCACCCAATGGCGGGCATCCCCATCCATGGAGTCTAACAACGCGAGCCCTTGTTGGACATGAGATATTACAGAAGCATTATTGAGTGTGATTGTTGTATGCATTTGCACTTTGGCGAGTGCATCAAGAACCTGATTAGCAATCTCTTGGGAAGGGATACTTGATCTTTTTTCTGGGCTGGAGGAAGTAAAAGGAGATGCAATATGAACATCTTGGTGGCTTGAAGAAGGTTTCCCAAAATAAAGCGGATGCTTCTCCTGAAGTCAGAAAGTGACCAAACAAACAACAAACAGCACACAACTGATTGCACGTTCATCTGGTAGAGAGTAACCACTGCGGCGCCCAGTTCAAAAACCAAGGCAGAAGTGGCTGGAAATGATGGTTGGTCAATTATTTCATGGAAACGGCAGAAGAAGTTTAGACTGACCTGCCAGTCGGGATGTGTGGGGTACCCAAAAAGCAAACCAGAATGCCAGAGTTATTGCTGACTGAATGACTTGATATGGAGCCAGGAAATGTGAAACCATGAAGTGGTGGTGCAACAACAATGTGAGGAGGATCCTGACGATGAACCACACTGAACTCATTCCCAACCCAATGGTCTAGCTGCAGGGGGTGGAATTACTGTGATAGTTTCAACGAGATCCTTGGCATATGAGGCTATCTCAATGGGGGTGGCAAGGAGATGGATTCTTTCTTGCAGTTGATGGACATAAGGCCATAAGATCCCCATGTATTGCTGCTGGAAGTTCGTGATGACGGGGTTGTAAAGTCAAAAATATCAGACTCGCTGAACCCAATTGATGATGGAGGGGGTCATAGTGACCAAAAGAACTGGTAAAGCCCATCTGAAGTGTGGACCAATGGGCCACCAGGGAAATGCCATCTGAGATGCAGTCGGAAAGGGAGATAAAAATTTGGTTTTTTTGTAAAATTTTATTTGGAAAGGAAAGAAAATTAACCAACAGTTTTCTCAGTGCCATGCAACTGATTAAATAGTGGTCAATTGGGTAGTGACAGGATGGGATCAGGTCCCACAACCTTGACCTAGCTGGAAAATTGTTTGTGAATAGACAGGTTTGTTCTTTGGGAACTGACATCACAAAATTTGGTGGCGGGCTGAGTCTCTGTCAGTTTGACCTCAAACGTCTGAACAGGGGCTCAACTACATTTCTGACAGTTAGCACAACAGCGTTTGGCCCAACGAGCATTGGGAATCCCCCAAGGCCACCCCATATAGGGATGGGTCCATTTGGTTAGGAACAGGTTTGGGACGGCCAACCCACCCATGCTCAGTCATTTAACTGTTCGTTTGGTCAATGGCAGCATATTGGCCGCAACGCCCAAATTACTATCAGAGGGCTTCAAACCCTCATTGATGATGCCCAATATTTGTTCTACTGGTTTAGTAATCAAATTGGAGCTGTCAGGTGATCCGGCCAATATCTCATTCTTCATGCTTTTAAAGCCATTCAAATTTCAGCCATCAGCCAGATTACCACTCAAATTAAATCTGATCATTTTCAATTCAGCAATCTCAGCACAGATTTCACTATTTTCCCTGCAACAGTTCTGCTGAGGTGAGTGTGGGTACTGGGGGTGGGATCCAAAGTGGAAGGGCTGTCACCCATCGCTCATCTACTATGTGAGCGAGATTGCCCCTGAGTGATGAGGGGTACCACCATCCTCTTCAGTGTCTTTTTATTTGGGAATGGAAAGATGACCTGATCAAGAGCCAAAGGACGTTCCCCAAGACTTACAGATGCTTGCCTTCAAGCTGAACATCATACTGCGTAGTCAATTGAAACTTTCTTCCAGGTTTATCTTGAGCTAAGTAACTTCTATTTAACACTTCTCTAACCCCACTATGCTGATTCTTCAACACCCCTGCTCTCAGATTTTGTACGCTTCTACAATAAGTATGTATATGACACAAAGCCTGCGCCTGATGAAGAGCCACCTGACCCTCCCTCCCCTCTGCCATGGTGGGTTAGATGCATTCCGCTCCTACCTGGTTGAAGGTTTTATTTTATTTTGTCTTGTCACCTGTTTTTAGGCTTTATCGCTTTAAATTTGTAATATCTGTACCCTGGTCAGCATGCCTCAAATAAATTTTAAACTTTATATTAGAAAATTAGGGTCAATCGTCCAAATAAATAAAATCTTAATATAATACATGTTGGAGAAGCATAGCTGGTTAAGTTTCCAAAAAAAGGTTCTATACTAATGGACTTATGATAATGACCTTTATTGAGTTACGTTATTTAAGATGAATTTTTGAGGGCAAGTAACTATAATACGTCCTATCTTTTTTATATTTTTCTTGAAGGGACTATTAATTTATACTCCTATAAGTCATATGCTAAAAATAATTATATATAATGTGAAGCATAATAATTATATGTGGAAACTAGTTATCATAAAAAGGCTTCTCTCCACCAGAACAAGTAATGAAGACTGTTTAAACATCAATATACCATATAACTGGTACAGAATAAGATTCATAATTTTATAAAAATTAGAAAAACGCAGCATATCATATATAACTAGCATGCATTTAGTGTCTATAAACGATTTATATATTGTTAGTTTTTTAAAGTACATATTGAGAATGATTTTTGGTTATAACTAATTCTTTGCTTTATTAAGAGTACTCAGAACTTTTAATTTAAAGATATACTGAGGTAATTTATCATCAACATACAACATTCAGCAAATGACTTTTAGTAGAGTATTACTAGATAGTGTAAATATCAAGTAAAGGTGAAGATAATTAGGTCATTATATACCAAGTAAGTGAAACCTATCTTTATTATAAATTGTTCATTATCCAGAGATTTTTTAATTAGTTATATAAAGCTTGAGGGTAAGTAATTAACTAAACAATCTGCTCCCTTATAATAAATTTTTTTAGATGATTATTTATCTCTATATAGAACCTCTTAGTACCCAGATCAGATAGTGAAGATACCTTAGGATTATATGATGAAACATATGATATATATTATCAAGGTGTTGATATAAACAACTCTAGATAAATCTTCTGTTGGTGATAAGTCAAGACGTTTGTTTACAAGCTTTATCATGTATATTGTATGGAGGCTTATAGTTTTATTTGAGGTGAGCTGACCTGCAGGATGATCCCGCACCAATTGAGGGGAAATTAAATGAATGGGAAAGGAGGATAAAGTCTGGAAAACCTCCATGCGTGGCATATGATAGGCCAGGAACTCCATGGATCACCTTTGCTATTCACTATCTTGGTTTGAGGCAATGATTTGCAACGCAACAGAGTCATAGTTGTCCCCTACCCAAAGTTCCTGTACTGGAATCAAACTTGAGGAGGCTGTGTTAGAGGTCCCTATTCTACCACTGTGGTATCCTCCCCTTGTATGGAGGCTTATAAAGATATTTTTATTACAGATGCATATGCAATTAAGTATATAAAGTATTATTATAATAGAGAAACTATGAGATTTCATATTAATCCATTAATATCCTAATTAAAAATTAACACAAGAATCCAATTAATTATCAGGTATTTTCATTAAAAGCATTAAATTAAAAGAACGGTTTATGTCTTTATATATATGCATATTACATAACTTAGATGGCATAAATATTGCATCAAACCTATATATATTTTTTGTTTTAAACAAACTATCATGTTTGGAGAAACTATAACGTATAATTGATATGGTATATGTTCATTATTTGATTAAAGCCTACTTTATAACTAACTAGCCAATTTTCACAGCTCTGTTTGGGTTTATATTTATCAGATGATTCTAATAAGTTATTTTAGTTTTGATATTGATAGATGGTATTTTAATATCTTCCATCTCCTGGTAGGCTTGCCTCAAATAAAATTGAATATTGGTAGATGGTCGTAGATAAGTTTAGAAACCATTAAACCTATAGAATGAACTAAAAGCATCAAACATTTAGCCAAAAGTAATCAAACTATCAAATTACCAAAAACTACTAACCACTCAGCAATAACCAATCACTCACCAAGTCATTAAAAACCACCAACTACTTGCCTGAAATCATTGAGTTTAGAAATCACCCAAAAATCATTAATCACTCAGACAAAACAAATTGTTGATCTTATAAAACAACAATAAACTACCAACCGCTTACCATAAACTATAGTCATATCAAATTTTATTTAACTGAGGTAAGCTGACCAGAAGATGGAATTTATTAAAACTTAAAAATCTAACACATAAATCCTCACCAAACAAAACAAAAGAACCACCCAAAATGAGCGGATGACGCACAAAACGTGAACACAACCTACCAGATGGGGAAGTGGGAACTGCTTATCCTATCATAGTGGAAGGAGATGGGGGATCAGGGGGCTCATCCTCAGCCTCTGCTTCATCCCAAAGCAGGGCATGGGCTACCGCGGAGAGCAGGGTTGTTGGGGCATCAGTAGGATGCAGAGATAAATTTCTGATGATGGGGTGGCAGGAAGACAGCAGTTGAATAGACAATATCTGATGTAACTGGTAAAAGCTGCTTCAGCTTTCATGCATGCATCGGGAAGCTATACAAGCGTGGTGATATTGGTGCAGGTAATCTTGGAATTGGGATTCTGCGCTACCACTACCATGTGCTGTATGGCATAATTGGTGGCTCTGTGATAATTGGTCACCATCTGTTTTTGGATCTTATTGGCAGTAAAGGGATAATGGGAGGAGGGATTCCTACTGAAATTATTGCCACTGATTTGGTGGCAGCTTTGCGGAGAGGATGACAATCTGGCTTAGCTGTTGCTTCAACAGCCAGCTGGTGGTTGCTGTAGAACAATTCAGTATTTTTCTTGGGGACATATAAGTGAGGTGGTAGCATAGTGTTGTGTTCAGTAAACACAAATCACTCAAACTGGATAGTGCAGTCTTCAATAATATTCCCAGACTCATCAATTTCAGCCAATAGATCCCAAGAATTTTGATTGAATTGAATTGGGGAATCGGCACATTCCTGAGGTTTGGTTGATTTGTTGGAGGATTTATGGGAGCAAACTGGGGTCCAATCCTGTGCATGATTGGAGGGAGCGTTTGTGGCACTGGGGCGAGGAGGAGGCTAATTGGTGGCTGCTTGCTTAGCTGCAGCAACAGGCTTTAGGGGAGGGGGAGGTAAGATTGTACCCCATACCAAAGCTGGCGCGGGGTGGGTAGTATATTGGAAGCCAGCGGATGAAAAATCAGAGCCATTGGGAGCAGCTAATGATGGGAACTTACATTTCAAGTTGTCCAACTCAAAACAGGATGGACAGATCATCCGCCCGCCCTTGATGTAGGCCCAGAA
The DNA here is from genome assembly GCA_022478985.1 of Massospora cicadina. Lineage (NCBI taxonomy): Eukaryota > Fungi > Entomophthoromycota > Entomophthoromycetes > Entomophthorales > Entomophthoraceae > Massospora > Massospora cicadina. The sequence goes on from JAKSZP010001607.1 coordinate 9,616, forward strand.
TGGATGGTCAGGGGCAGAGGGGATGATGGCACAAGGGGAATCGCCAAGACAATTTTATTAGATTCAGGGCTGATCATGGCATACGCCTGAGGCCCAGCGAGGTGTGTGGTCCCATTTGGGACCACAAATTGAAAGATGGGGTTGGAGCCATAGGCTGCCAAACCTTCCATCAGCTCCTCGTGGAGCTCTTCAGGGGGAAGGTGGGTGGGCAAACCAGCGAACTGAACCACCAAAGTGGTATCCACTGGGAGCTGGGTCCAAATTGTGGGGAGAGGGGTGCCCTGGAAAACAATGGGCACAGTTGCTGCAGTAGTGGTGTTGGTTTCACAGGTTAAGCCAAAATCAAAATACCCCTTATAGGGGTGGAAGTCAATAAAACTGGTGGGACACATCATCACCTGAGCCATTTTGATAATGGCTTAGTCATGGTAAGATAAAGTTTCCCATAATTGACCCTAAGGCTGAAACACATGTTGATCTGGCAGAGCACCAGGGGGCAACGAGGCACCACTTGGGTACAAGAAAGGTGGGCGTCGAGATCCTTGGGAGGAATAAATCATCCCAGGGGTTTGGTATGACTGAGTGAGCCAGTCCAAGCACATTTTCCTGTTGGATGGAAAACCGCGGGGTGAATTTTGCCGCTGCCCCACACTGGGGCAGCTAGTGGGGAATCTGAGGGCATCAGCACAAAACTATGGCAGGCGATCAAGATTTACTTTTTTCTGCAAGATTTTGCTCATAAATTTATGCCAAGCGTAAAGAAAAACTTATAGCCATATCAAATTAGTTTTAATAATACCAAAACGCTCAGCCAAAGCAATATATGTTTAAATTAAAAGCTTATATGCTAATAAAGCATATTTTATTTTTATTCAAATTATCAAAAAATTCAAAATATCCTATTACCATTGCTAAAAAATTAAAGAGTATTTGTGGCAAGTTTGGTGAATTTTGTTTCATTTGTTCATGAGATAATGTGTCTTCTACATACATACATAAATACATATATACATACACTTTTCTTTCCTGCGCTAATCACTTTTAAATTTAAATTTAAGTTGAGTCAGACAAATCAATTGAAAAGGTTAATAAATTTAAAGTATATTCTGGATTTTAAAAATGCAGCAGCCATTAAACACAATGCCTGCATCTGAGCCAGCTGCTGCTCCTGCATGGGGCAGTAGGCTGGAACTATCAAGCGTTTACCTCTTGGCATCTAAGCGCGCTAGGGCTGGGTCAGCCAGCCCTCCCAACATGATTGGACGCTTTGTGCCACCAAAGGACTTGCCGCTCCACTTGGCTCCCATGCAGCATATCCATGCTAAAAATATGGAATTACCCCACTCAGACGTGCATTTTTGTCTTCATGTTGAGTATGGCCAATTATTCCCATATGCAGATTGCCAGATTTTGGAGCTGGCGATGAAGGCCTTCTCTTCCACAGGTTTTGTGGATTTCCGCCCTTTCAAGGGCTATTTTGACTTGGGCTTCCCTTCTGAGGAAGCAGCAGCTGCTGCCGCCCAAGTCAAATTAATATAAAAAATACCCCACTTCCCATAACTCACACCCAATTACCTACAGATATGATGATGATTGTCAAGTTTTTGGGTCTCCCTTTCCATATTCCCCCCAGCTTCTCTACAAGGAGCTGATTACTGGCCTCGGCCAGTATGGGGGAACCCAAATATTTATTTTGTGGTCCCACAGGGTGCAAAGCGCTGTGTGGGACCAAGGGTAGTTGTGACAATTATTCTGCATAATGCAGAAATCACCCACCTGATTCCCCCCATGCCATCATCCCCTTGGCACCTGACTTCCCCTTCTGGGCTTGAGTCAAAACGGCTAGCCAGTGTGCCCAGTTTGTTTCAAAATTGACCATATAAAGGCAAAATGCCCTCAAATAGTAGCCCGCAATCCTGCAAACCTTGTGGCTGAGGGCACTGGAGATTTGCTGCCAGTTGCAGTCCCCCAGTGGGGATCAATTTTACCACCCCCAGCAGCTGCTAATTTTGGAATTGGCAAAAGGTTGGGCCATCGACCCAACCAATTAAAGAAAACAAAAATTCTAAAAATGTTGGAGCATTGATAAGTGGTTCAGCCTTGGCCAATCAAGAGGCCACATGGATGAACGTAGGGAATTTGTCATCCAAAAACTCGAAATTGCTTACCCAATTGCCTCAGCATTATTAAAACCTCCTCCATTGATGACAAATCCCTGGAGTGTTTTAGAGTAAGTCAATGAGTTGGATCGCCCACTTTTTAACCATTTTAATTGTCCATTGCTTCCTAGCTTTTTTGAGCTAGATTTTGACAATTTTGCGAGCTGGCGTTGTAAACCAAAATCCAAAAAAAATTTCGAGCCAACCCACTCAGTTGCAATATATGCAACATTGAAGCCAACTGACATACCTGCAAGAATTTATCTAAGTAAGACTTCAGAAAACCTTTCAAATGGACTTCCAGAAGTAAGATTTCCAGCTGATTTCGAGAGTCAGTTAAGGATGACATTCAGCAAATACACCAAAATGCAAGTGTAGCAGGTCAGGTTGTTACCAAAGCAGCCCAATTTGACCCTTCAAAAAATCAACCCCTAAGGCTGAAGCAGCCTTCTATAAATTAACCAAATACAGGTGTAAGGCAGAAGAAGAAATCACTAATTATGTGGCCGCCTTGGTTTCTGCAGACATCCTCCATGAGAATACTCCTCTTAATCTCCTTGATCCACATCCCATGGAACTCCCCACTGCACTGTTAGCTGCAGCAGAGCGAGTATCTTTTGGGATACAATTGGAGAAAACCCCCTCAAAAACCATCTTCCCCCTCTGATATGTCAGGATAGGTGAGAGCCTATCTTGATATAGCAGGAGGTTAAAGTGGGTTTTTTGCTTATTGCTTTTTTACCTGTTTTTTTGTATTGGCAAGAAGGGTCCCCCGGTCCCCTTGCCTTAAATAAAACATACATACATACCCTAGCTAATTGTCTTATGTCATGGGGCCAATAATGCCCAATTTAAATCCTTTTGACGCACTTTACTGGGTTGATAATAACAATTGCCCAGATGGGATGGATTTGGTGTTCAAATGAGATGATTTTTAAATTTGTCAAAAGAATCAACTCCTCACCATCACTTTACCCTAAAAGGACTGTCCACAATATAAACCTTTGTTTAAAGAGGAAACTAAAGCAGAATCTTCCCCAATAACATTTTTCTGCAGCATAATGTTCAGTTTACGTTGGGAATATTGAAAAAACGGTTTTCCTGGGCCCAGATCTCCAAAAGATTCTTTTTCACCACGAAACAAGAAATCATTGTAATGTGCCACAAGGTGATTGAATCAACCAGAAAGGTGCTCAAGTATGTGTCTTTATTATTGGTATACCTTCTGAAGAAAATGTTGATTTTGCCTGACTGACAAGTTTGCTTCTGCGTGTTGAAAATCACCTAACTAATTATAATGATGCATTAAACACAGCATATATCAATGGAATTCTAACATTAATATCTTTAATCTCCAACTGCATTCAGGCGATGTGCCTACTTCTTTTCTGCCTGTCCTTGCACAATCCCTCAAACTTAATTTGTCCCCTTCCACCTTTATTATGCTAGGATAGGGGAACCTAGACTAGCATGCTAGAGGTTAAATTTGTTTTTTGTGCAATTTGCTCCTTTTTTATCATGGCTTTTTATATTTATGTCGATAAGAAGGGTCCTATGGTCCCCTTATCTTTTATTTGACTGAGGAAAGCTGACTAGTTTACAGACAATAACAAAACTAGCATCCCAACACTAAACTGGCTAAAGATTAAAACGTGAATTGACCACTCTTTTGGGCAGCAAAACATAAAAAGAAATAAGAAAATAACCTACCAGGTGGCACAGTGGTGAGCCGCTTATCCCTTCATGGCGGAGGGGGAGGGCGATCAGGAAGGTCATCATCAGGCTCAGCATTGAAGAGGTGGATCAATGCTGAGAGCAGGCGGGTTGTGGCATCCGTGGGATGAGGGTTAAGGTGTAGTATATAGTCATTTTGATCGGCAATTTGGGCCTGGATTAAAGCCTCTATAAGTTCAGCAACATGGTGTTCAGCCTGGATGTGGGCATTAATAAGTTTTTCCATTTTTGCAGTATTGGCTCTTGTAGTGCGTGTGGATGCAGAAAATTCTGCCAATTCTGTGACATGCTTGACAGTGGTGGTAGCAGTTTCATATAGTTGTTGTATTTCCTCTTTTGCGGTAGGAGAAAAGTTTGAGGGTAATGATGGATGGTTCATCCCTTTTTAAATTCTTTAACAATTTTGCACACATTTTGAGAATATGGGGATTATTGATATAGATTAACGCAGCCTCAGCAATCTGGTGGTCACTTTAAAAAAAAGGAGGCTTTGGGTTTGCAGAAATATTGGTTGGTTGGGGATGGGGCATCAAAGTTTGAATTCAGATAAGGTGTTAAATCAAATGGTTGATTTGGTGGTTGGACAATTTCACCTGATTTGGTTACTACATCCAATAATTTCCAGGGTTTTTGGTTGATTCAGGTAGATTGGGTTGTTGGTAATTTTAATTGGATAGGCTTTGGTGTGGGAGATCTTCTGGATTGAACATAGGTCCAATCTTGCTCCTGATTGGTTGGCATGGGTGTGCATTGGCTAGCTTGGGTTTGAGGTGCTAGATTTTGTTTCTGATTTGAGCTCATGGTCTGTGGGGGTGGGGGCAGCCAAGATCTCCACTCAAACGCTGTTGGTGTGGCTGCATGGGTGGAGTTGGCCATGTTCACAGGGCATGAATTATATTAGCATGCCTTTTAGGTGTGGCCCAATTCATAGCAAAGGGGGCAAATTGTGCGACCATTGTCAGTGCTGGTCCAAAAAAGTGGTCAAGTGCCAATAGGATACATGCACGTGGTGGGATATGCTGGGCCATGTTCAGCTGGTGGGGGTAATGGTGGCCATTGCCCAAGGTGCCGCAAGGCGTTCAGCACCACTTGGGACAATAAATTGGATGATAGGATTTTTATTGTATGTGGACAACCCCAACATCAACTCCACATGAAGTGTTTTAGGAAGAAGGTGTGAGGGGAGGTTTGCAAAGGTTACCACAAGTGTGGTGTCCTCTGGGAGGCGTGTTTGGGTAGTGAAAATGGGGGTATTTTTATAAATTAGTGGCGTAGCTGCTGCAGCGGCTGCATCCTCTTTAGTGAAAAATCCAATATCAAAATAGCTCATGTAAGGGCGGAAGTCAATAAAGCCTGATGGCACAAAGGTGGCCGTTGCCAGGTTAGTTATCATTTTGTCAGCGTACAGGAAGAGGCGTCCATACTTGATGTGGAGGCAAAAGAGAATATTGGATTAGATTAGGGCTAGGGGTGGGGGGTGGTTTGGGTGGGCTCATGTGAGGTGGAGTGTTAAGTTTCTTGGAGGTACATAGCATCCAGATGTATTTGGCAGACTGGATGAGCCAGTCCACATGTGTTTGCCTTCTGGGTGGTAAATGCTAGTGGGTGGAGCACCGCTGTTCCATACTGGGGCAGTAGGTGGTGGATCCAATGACATAAATTAGGAGATTGGTGCAGTGAGGTGGTGGTGGAAATTCAACTTGTTTTTCTAAAATTCTCTTGAAATTGATGTTCTGCGGAAAGAAAAGCCATGGTCCCCTTATCTTGAATAAAGCATACATATATATATAGTTGCATAATTACATAAATACATACATATGTACATATGTACATATGACTTTTCTTTCTTGTGGCGATCACTTTTAATTTTTTTAATCAAATTGGTCAAATCTTTTGAAACATTTCTATAGAATTTAAATTTAAAATAACTAAAAATCTAACCGCCATTTAGATCTTATAATTAAATTGATCAAATCTACTAAATCATCTAATATTTTTTACATTTTGTTTGGATGCCAATTTTACAGCAGTCATTGTATAATATTGTATTAACATCAGCTGTTGTTCCCGCTTGGGTAAGCGGTCCAATAGCAAAAAGTATTATTTGCTTTGAAATAAAACGTTCTTAGATAGGTTCACCAGCCCCCCAATTCCTCTGGGAGATTTGTCCCACCAAAAGACCTCGCTATACACCTTGCACTTTCCCAGAAGTGCCTCAAAGCCCCTAGTGCTCTCTCAGAGAACAATGCAATTTGGCTTTCAAGTCAAATATGAAGCCCTCTTTCCATAATATGATTTGAATAATATTAAGAAATACTAGCAGTGATGAAGCTCGCTGGTTTTAATGGTTCTAGCCATCAAAAGGGGTGTTTTGATCTTGGCTTTACCAATAAAGCCAATACCATGATATCAGTAACCATATCTTTGTTTTCAAAGGAACAATCCTCCTCACCACTTGTACCTGGTTACCCACAGACTCTACTCTTGAGGTTCAATTTTGTGGGTTTTCTAACCCGTCCCCCATAGTGCTACACCAAGTACTGTTAGATGGGCTGGCCATTTATGGCTTTAACCCTGTCCTCAAGTTTGTGGTCCCCAAAGTGACAAACACATTTTCAACTCTCGTGCATTTGTAACAATATGGCTTCCTAATTGTGGAATCACTCAGTATTCCACCCCAAACATTTAGAAAATTGCCCCCAATCATCATTTTTGGGCCTGCGTCAAAGGCGGTCATGCAGTATGCCTTTCTTGTTTCATGTTGAATCACTCAAAAGAAGTGCATTTCCCTTAAGAAGATCAGGGGCTCATCCCTCACTCCCTCCACTTTCAATAGTTTCTCAGCCATTCCTGCCAAAGTTTTGCATGGGTATTAATCTCACTACACCCTCCCTCAAAACTGTAGGTGCTCTGAATCCAAAGCATTAAAATAAGAAATCAACTCACAATTCAAAAGTTTTTGGCTAAGCCAATAACATAAATGTAAATATTTGATATTTACAAATCTCAATTCCCATACTACCTAATCAACTTTTACCATGGGTCCAATAATGCCCAATTTAATCCTTTTAGATACTCAACCAACTTGATGGGAAAGATTGCCCACATAGGTCAGATCCAGTAGTCAACTGTGAAAATATTTTTTTATTTTTTGACCAATCCACCAACTTAGCGTCATTTTTGCCCTAAGAAAGGCTGCCCACAGTAAAAACCTAATTTTATTTGGTGTCCAAAATGGCAGCTTCCCATATAACACCCTTTTATAGAGAAGTACTTAATCAAAACTTAAGTCAATGAGAAAAGGTTTTTAGGGCTCAAGCTCCCTACAGGATTTCCTTTAGCTACTAAACAGATAATCTTACTATGGGCTACAAGGCAATTGATTCAACTATTCAAGCTATGCAATTATGCGGCATTAATAGTGAAAAAACCTCCAAAGATAAAGCCAATAGGTATTCTGACTACTTTGTTTGCTACTTTGTCTTAAAAATCAACTATCATATTATGTTGAAACATTGCACATGCATTTACTTTGGATGAGTCTAACCTTACTATCTACATCCTCCAACCTCATGCAGGCGATGCTTCTATACCTATCATATAAGCTCTTGTTGGTATCACAAACATCCAATTTGTCTACTTTTAACTCAAATATGCTATGATAAGGAAACTTATGCTATTATGCTGGGGGTTCATGGATTTTTTATGCGGTCTGTTCTTTTTTATTCTACATTTTTGGTTATACATATGTCAATAAGAAGTGGACCCAGTCCCTTTATCTTAAATAAGAATTACATACTTGATACAGATGACATTTATTCTTGTGTCAATTACTTTTTATATCATAATTTTATTATAGTTGTGCAAATTAAAAATCATTTATAGCTTTCAAATTTATTACTTTTTTAGATTTTATCACTTTTTAGATTTTATTTTGTATAAAATTGGTCACTTTTTTTAATCATTTAATAAAGTTCAAATTATTAATGTGATGCTGACTTTTAAAAAAGTTCAGTTATGTAATATTACATCAACACCAGCTGTTCTTCCCACTTGGGGAAGCAAGTAAATGCCACTGAGTATTTTTTTTCTTGGCATCAAACCATTCTTGGATAGGTTCCAACAGCGGTCCTAATTTTTCTTATAGACTTATCCCATTAAAAGTTCTTGAAATACACCTTTCACTTTCCCTGAAAGTGCCTCAAAGCCTCCTGAGACCTCAGAGCAATATGCAATTTGGCCTTCAAGTCAAATATGATGCCCTCTTTGCATAGAATATGAATATTACTAAAGAGATTTTGGCGATGATGAAGCCCTCTGGTTTTATTTGATTTTTGCCCCTAAAAGGGGTAATTGAACTCAGCTTCACCAGTGAAGCCAATGCCATGATAGCTGCAATCATAACTATTATTTTAAAGGAACACCCCTCCTCACCACTTGTACCTGGTTACCTGCAGACACCACTATTGTGATTCAGTTTGTGGGTTTGTCATCCCATTTCCCACCACAGTGCTACACCAAGAGCTGGTGAATGGGCTGGCTAATTTATGGCTTCAACACTGTCATTCAGTTTGTGGTTCCCAACGGGACAAACACCTTGTCAGCCCTCATACATTTGTGACAATCTGGCCTTTTAATTGTGGAATCACTCAGATGATTCCACCCCAAATACTATAAAAAATTGCTCTAATCATCATTTTTGAGCCTGCTTCAAAGGCGGTCAGGCAGTATGCCCTACTTGTTTAATGTTGGATTACTCAAAAAGAAGTGTCCTGCCTTATGGAGGTCAGGGGTCAGCCCTCACCTCCTCCACTGATAACATTTCACAGCCATTCCTGCTAAAATGTCTGCGTGGGGATTGATCTCTCTACCCTCTTTCCTCAAAACATTCAGGTGTGGCTGATTCCAAAACAGCCAATCAGAAATCAACTCGAAATTCAAAAGTTTTGGCTAAGCCAATAACAAAACTAAAATATTTAAACAAAAAACTCATTGCCCCTCTTACTCAATTAGCTTCTAGCGTGGCCCAATATTGATAAAATAAATTATTTTAATATCTTTGACTGAACTGATGAGAACAATTGCTCATATGGTTCAGATCCAGTATTCTTCTATTTAATATTTTTAGTTTTTTTTTCTAATTCAACAACTTAGTATCATTTTGTCCTAGAAAGGCTACAATATAAACTATTTTCTTAGCTGGTGTTCAAAATGGAAGCTGAACTAAATAACACTTTTTACACAAAGAAGTATCTAATCAACATTGGGCCTTAAAGAAAGAAAGTTTTTGGATTCAAGTTAACATAAATAGTTTTTTTTCTGCTAAAAATAATTATCATCATGTGCCACAGGGAAATTGACTCAATCTCTCAGATACATAATTGTGTGATATAATAGTGAAAACCCCATAAAGATAAAATTAATTTTGCCCAACTACCAAATTTACTCATTTGTATTAAAAATCAAATATCAGATTGCGTCAAAGGATCATATATGGCATAAAATTTATTCAAGACTTACCTTACTAACTTCATTCTTCAACCTCATTCAGGCGATTCTCCTACCCTATCCTTTCTGCTCTTGTGAAGCACCTCAAATATCCAATTTGTCCACCTTTCCTTAAGCTATGCTAGGATAAGGAAACCTATGCTAATAAGCTAGAGGTTTAATAACTTTTCTATTTCTTTGCTCTTTTTTATCATTGCTTTTTAGTGATATATATTTCAATAAGAAGTGTCTCCTGGTCACATTATCTTGATCTAAACATACATAAATGCATACATACATACATACAATAATTTTATTTGTATAGAAATGTAGACATTTTTGCTAGATTGGCCATTTTTAACTTGAGCATTAAGTACTATTTATATCTTTATAACTTCCTATGAGATACTGTATTGCTTATAGATAATTAAGATATAGTATACAAACGATGCATTACAACTGTTTAAGAACATTTAAAAGAAAAGAATCATAGGAAAGATAACTATATCATTGAATGATGGGCTAGAAACAGCATTAATACTATAGCTCATCATGATTTTTATTGGGTACAAAAGTATAAACTATAAAATAAAATAAAAGATTTTTGTGTAGTCAACCTTGGACATATATAGCATGCCAGGTCTAGCCATATGATGATCAATACTATAATCTGGGTGCATTGGTAAGTTTTTACTATAAAGCTGACCATCCTTAATATCTTCAAATATACAAATTAGTAAGCTGAAAAGATAATAAGTCCTCTATTAGATAGATTATGAGAGTACTAGTTGATAAGATTATGTACTTCATGTATATAACATATACTAATCACTTGCCTTATAGTATCACGTTTTATAACTGTCTTCAAGAGAGCACTGTCTATCTATCTATATAGCATGAGCTTTAAATATCAATTAATACCATTATATCTTTCTTCATTTCATAGGATCTGAAGATAAGCTCCTCCCTTTGCTAATAAGCAAGCATAACAAAAGTATTATTTAAATCTTTTTACACTTTTAAAAATCACTTTAGTAAAAAATTCTTTCATTTTTAACACTTGGTTGTTAATAACCCTTTCACTTTAACTATTTTCTAAGCTAAGAAACGTGTCATAAGTTCAGTCTGTCAAGAGATATGTTTGCTTCATCAATGGCCTCCCCCTCCCACCCTCCCTCCATGCTCTGGTGGTTACAATCGCCATGTGGACTATCCACACGATTGTCTTGGATGCCATCGCTGGATCCATCCTCACCCTCCCTGAAGCTGTCCACAGATTCCGGTCTCATTTGGTAGATCACTTTCAAGCATAGATGTTTGGATATCTCCCACTGCGTCGCCGACAGCTGGTCTCCTCCTGGTTCCCAGTCTGGTTTATCAAATCAGACCCCTTCCTCCACACGTGCTCAATAGTGGCTACGTCCCCTACACACGTTCCCTCCCCTTCCCATAAGTGGCATTCCCGCTGGCAACAAGAGATAGCATCGCTTCTCTGGGGTGCCTCCCCTGGTACTAAGTTTTGTCTCGTCTGAGTCATATTCAGAAGTGTCCGTCCCATGGTCGGCCTTCCCCGCAATAAATTTAAATTTAAAAGAAACGTGTCATAAGGGTAAGATAGAATTATGTTTAACAAGAATCAACGCATTTAAGCTGCTATGGCTAAAGGGGGACCACCCATTGGCTGCGCTAATCTCCCTGGTAACAATCAAATGCTCTGGGAGTCATCAGTATCTAAAGGTAACAATGACGAAAATTAAAAGCCAAACAACGGACTTGTACAACAGTTTTATACATAGTATTATGTTGTTTCACAGATTGCTCACCTCTGCCAATATCAACAGTATGGCATGCTATCCAAATATTTTGTGGTGTAGTAGACTTCATTTTTATTGAGAAGGCATCAGAGCTTCTAAAGAAGCATTTCCTGATGCTACTTTCCTCAAAGGAAGCTTTAAACGCGGTTGGTTTGACTTAGTTTTCTCCATAAGAGTCAGGTGATGAAGCTATAAAGGTTAAGATTGAAAATAAAATCTGCGGAATATTACACAGTGTTCATGTGGAATGCACTACTGGAATAAAGATATAACAATGGTTAGAATTTTTAGTGAAATTCCAAGTACACTTCCACGCAATTTTAATGAAAGCAACTTAAAAAGGGATAATATAAGTATGGTTTTATCAAGCAGATTGAACTACAAAGCTTTTACTTAGTGCTAAAGTTCAGCAGTGCTAAAGTTAAAACTTATATTGACCCCCACCTAGAGATCTAGGAAGACTAGTCTGAAATCCTAAGGGTTACTAAATTTAAACTCCATTATGACACCTTCCTGATATGTTTACCATCTTTCCTAAGAAGGAAGCCTCTATTTGCACTGAATTCAAAGTTCTGGGACAAAAGACGCATGCCTGATCCTTCCAAGGGAAGTACCTGGAGGACCCTGAGAAGTAACCCTCATGTATGACAACAATTTAATTACAGTAAAACAACTTAAGCCTAACAGCAACTCTGTTAGGGTGAGGCTGGTGAATATAATTTTGTCTTCTATGTCCGCTAAGCAATGGAAAGCACATTAAAAGGCGCTTAAAGAAGCTGCCAAGAAGGCAGCGCAAGAGATAATTTCCTCCATTAATCACACACTGATTGTGGATGCAATGGTATATTGCCCCCTCCTAGAACTCAGAAACTCCAGCGAGTGCCAAATTTAGTGAATTACCCTGAGCTATACTCAGATGGGTCTGATCTTGATCCACTTATTTCATCACACAATTCTTATGAGTATAACCATTGACTAAGCTTATTCTTATGGTCAACCTTCTAGAAAATAGTATTGTTTTAAAAAGGTTACATTGAGTTCGGTTCTAAGCCTCCCTCACATATAAATATGACTTTATAATCAATAAGTGGAGCTGGTTCAGGTCAGCTTCCTCACACCCAAAGCCAAGATGGTCCTATGGGCACGGCTGGGCCTTTTGACCCAGCTCACCGTTCATAGAGCAGCCCAGGTGTCCAACTAAATTTTGAAGTCTAAATTCACAGGTTTCAGAGCTTCCATGTCCTGGCTAAGAAACTGAATTTCTTAAGCAACTCACCTGCTGACATATAGGGTATCAAAGAAAGCCATTGTTTGGCAAGTGAGGAAGAGGAGAGGTCTTGAGCTCTTCTTCTTATGAACTCCACTTGATCTTGTTACTGTGGTTCATTATTTGCCCTACTAATAGGGTTTAGTTTGGCAAAAACTTCTAAATTTTTATATGAACAGGAACTAGTTGGCACATTTTTACTAAATAGTATAAGATTCACTCTTATTTACATATATATCTAAAAAATTAACTGACTACATTGACTTTATTGTGAGAGTATAAACTTGATCTCCTAGATATCAACTTATTCTAGGACATTTCAACCGTTGATCAAATGCTGCAACTGATCTCTGGCCACTTATATTTCAATACCCACCTTCCATATTGATACTTTAGTGGCCAAAGCAAAAAGAGGATTATATAATCCCCTCCTCGGTGATTCTTCCTTGGTAACTCACAGGACATGGCAACGTATACAGCAGGGTATATTGTTATCAATGACTTGCATATAATACATTATCCTACCATTATTTTTATATATGAGAATCCCAGAGTTTATATTATTGTGGTACAGTTTTTAGACCACTGTAAAGACACAATTGCTCAAGCATCACTTGACCAACCACAGACTAAATTATGGTGGATTAAGTTTGTTTCAGTACAAAATCTATCAAGGAGTTCCAAAAATGGATGTCTCACCTATCATCTTACCCCCTATGGTGTGCCCATTTTTCAAAGATCCCTAAGTAGCATGTGTCTTATGAAACAACACATCACAGCTGCTGCAAAACAGGTTGCCATCTTTTGGCACCGTGCATCTATGATGGAAGCTACCCACCTCCAACACTCTCTTTCCTATTTGAAAAGAAATGCACTCTCAGGGGATACAGCCCAGCATGGACTCGTGAATGGGTTGCTACAACTATTCACTTGCAAGAGCTATATATTGCACACCAACACTTTTTAAGCATTATGACTGAAGCCTCACATATCGCCCAAGGGGAGAAGTCAACAGGGTACTTTATGTGCCACTGTATTACAAGAGTTATTTGTAAATTAAGGTCCAAATAACCCTTGCATTTTTTATAAAAAATTGGACCTTACATTCCAAATAACCCTCATAAATGGAGCGAAGGTACTTCTTGTACTTAGTTTGTTTTACATTGGGCCAATTTTTCCCTCCCTTAGTGAATTATCTAAAAAGTTCAACCTTAACATATAAACTTCTATTAAGTTGATGTCTGTGACCTAGATGACATACAACCCTTTTAGCCAATGTTAGTTTCTATTCTCCTTTTAACTTAACTAGTTTAGTTAATCTTGCATATAATGAGGATCTATGGGATGCTATTCGCAGGAAGCCCCTAAAAAATTCCTAACTCAGATGGCATTCTTTATGTGTTCTATTCGACCCACTTTGGTTTAGTCGCGCCACTACTTAAAGCCACCGTCAATAAGTGCCTTTTAGAGACTTGCCTACTGTCTGGAAGGTCAGAAGACTTTGTGGTCACCTTATTCAAAAAAGATGAGCTCAACAATATGTGCAACTGGCCCTCAATCTCCCTTATCATTGTAAATTATAAAATTGTGACCAAGATACTATCAAATCATCTTGGTAAGATTGCTCAAACAGCTATATCACGCAATCAATACTTATTGTTCCCAACTTCAATGTATGCAATAACATAAATACTGTAGCCAACTTGTGCCAGTCCAAGTCAGATGGTGCACTAACCTTCTTAGACCAACAAAAAGCATATACCTTTTTTAAAGGAAGTATCTTAGGCAACTCTAATAACTACTCATCATCCACCTCAATTATTAACTGGGTGATGCTTTCAACTGATTCAGCTACCATGGCCATTAATGGCTAAGATTTGTTACTGACCCATTCTTCCACAACGCAGCTTAAAACAAAGTGCCACCCTTATCCCTTTGTTGTATAATTTGGGGCTGGGCCCAGTTCTGCATGTCATAGATCAGACCCTGAAAGACATTGCCTCTAGTTCAAAGCTCCAAAAAATACTGGCGCTCATTCATGATTGTGTGATAGATGTTTACACCCATCAGATGCTCGCTCCCTAGAGAATTTCGTCAATCAAAATGTTTAATTAAGAAACTCCAAGATTAATTGCTACAAGGCTGAAGTTATACTCCTTGGTAAGCACAATCTTCTATGGCTCAATTGGGACTTCTCTCTGACCTTCATCCAGAAGGTCAATCATCCATTCCACTCAACCCCTTCTACCCAACTTGTGCGCCACTTAGGTGTATGGCTAGACTCTGGAGGATACCACATTTTTAGTTATGGAGAATAGTCTCCTATATAGGATCTTAAACCGTGCAGCCAGGCTTTATGGTCACTAAAATGGCTTTTTGGGAAAGTTGTATTGCAAACACACTGATTCTTTCAAAATTATTTATAACCGCTAATGTCATATCATTATCTACTGCTCTTTTCAACTCTCTATAAGTTATATGACAATCAAGGTTTTGGGATCACCAATAGCGCCTACAAGGATTAAAAAGCTCTTTGGCTTGTGTTCTACAGGTGACATGGGTCTCATTGGCTAATAACAACGTAACCATTCTTCTATAAATTAGATTGTTCAGGTAACTAATCCTACCTCAATAGATTTCCATTAATCAACAGCAGCAAGAGGCAACTTTGTTGAGCATTGAGGCTAAAAATCCTACCGCACCTGATACTTTATTGATATAACTAGCCTCTCATCTCAATGATGAAGGACCCCACTGCACCCATTACCATTTTAAGGGTGTTCTGTCAGGAAAACGGAAAGTAAAGTTTAGACCAGCATGCCAGTCTGGATTCCCAAACACTCAAATGGCAATCCTGAATGCCAGAGGCACTGCTGCTTGAATGACGTTAAATTGAGTTGGAAGAGATTCTGCCAGTGGGCGCCAATAGGCCATAAATGTAAATAGAAACCCGGCAACAAACAAGGCTATCACAGCCCCAGGGCCCACGGGTTTGGGAGCTGGGAAAAATGAGATTAGGTTAGGCAGTTTAAATTCTATCATATTAAAAGAGCGATTTTGGGAAATGGGATTTTTATTAGATTTTAAAAGTAGAAAATCAACCACCAACTTTCTCAGTGTGTTAAAACTGCTTAAATATTCGATTGATTTGGGGAATAGCTTAGCAAAACTTGGGATTCAGGATCCTTAAAGGTTCGCCTAACCCTGCAAAATTCAAGCTAGGGGAAAATGAATTAATTTGAACCAACTTTGAAATTGTCAGCAGTGGACTGATTTGGTGTCTGTTTGACCTCAGATTCCCAAATTGCAGTTTTACCACATTTCTGATGGCTAACATGATGGCATCTCACCTAATGGGAAACGGGAACCTCCTAAGGTCACCACACATAGGGGAAGTACCAAGAGGTCAGAAATGGGTTTGGGACACCCAACCCACTCATACCCAGTTGCTTTGGCGTCCATTCAGCCAGGAAAGATTCTTTGGCAGACAATTCTAATATTTAATGGAAGGGTTTTGAGCTAGTGGCAACTTTTGAAAATGATCCAATGCCATCAGCAAGTTCCACCAAAGATTTGACCTTAAGCACATTTGTCTTAGAAGGCACATGCCCATTGGGCTGTGTTCCCAATATTTTTGAGGTAAGTTTCAACTTAACAACAATCTTTTCCAATGGCCCAATGCCATTGACAAGATTTTCCAAGGTTTTGACTCTTGATTCTCCATTTACTGAATGTACGTGCCTGTCAGGCTTTGTTGCCAAGGTTTGAGGCTTCTGGACCTTGATTTTAAGAGCTTGTTGTTATTAACTTCATAAGGACCTTTAGGCCTATGGGGTGCCAGCTTCCAAGTATTTCTGCGCAAAATTCCTCAATTCGCCATACTAATTCGGTGGAGGTAATTGTGGGGAAAGGTGGTGGAATCTTCAAAGCGAGAACTGTTACCTATTGCTCTTCTAGCACATAGGGATATTGCACTGTGAGATCAAAGGGACATATTCCCTTCTTGGACCCTTTTTTGTAGGGAATGGGAACATACCCAGTCTAGGCAGAGGGGATGCTCCCCCAGTATCAGTTTTCTGCCAGATACGCTTGCTGGTGCTAACGCTGGGATACCCAATATGGTGGCTGACTGCAGGAGTCAATGGTCAGTCAAAAGGACAGGGGCGGATTTAGGCGCAAGGTTGGATGAGACTTTGTTCATTTAAATATTTTAAACCTCAAATAAAGATAAAATAAAATTATATCCTATTGAATCAGTCCTTTATTAGACTAACATGCACTGATTTTTATAGGGTGCGTGGGGACACGGTGCCTCAAGAATTGTCGTGGTTCCATCCATTCAGGATCTCTCCTGGTCTTCTGAATCGACCACCATTTTGAACCTTACTCAGATCTCGCTGCCCTCATGACTGGATCAATGGAAAACCCGCTTCACATGACTCAAGAAATGGGGATGTAGAAATTCCCAAATTTGGAGTAATTTATGTAGATCCCCAAATTTGGTATACCAGTGGAAAACATAGAGTCAAACCCTATTCTTGAACCTATTGATCCATTAGGCATTTGTACCCCTCAAACGAAGGTATTGACCATTCCCCTGGATAAGGCTTTCACCTAAACCAAGGAGAATCCTGATAGATCCCCCTCCAAGCCTTGTCCTAGGGGAGCAAGTTGTGGCCTGGGGTTAAGGTAGATGGAGGGATTAAGCTTGGGGGCGTACGGAGCCTCAGGCTTGATGCAGACCAGGTCAATGATGCTGGTGCTGTGGAAAGAGGTCACCCCAATATTGTCAACAGTAAAGCCATAGATAATGAGGGCGCTGAAAATTGGGGAAACTCTGGGATCTTGCTGATAGATTTTGTTGCCCCAACGGTTAAGCGCAGCATGCTCTTGGAGGTAAGCCTCTGTGGTAAAGCACTCATATTGTTTGTTGAAAAAGGTGGTTTCAATTTCTTAATCCACAATATGCTGCTAGCTAAGCAATCTAGTCTTTTGAGGTGGCTGGTTATGAGCTGCCTTCTGGTTTTAAAGTAAATCTCCCTGAGGTTGGATAACTCCATCCTAAGCTACGAGTTGTCAATCTTGAGCATTTCAATCTGGTTGGTCTTGTCCTGGATCTCCAACTGCAGGCCAAATATCAGCCCCTGTTCCTGGATAACTTCCGACTTGGAGGCCTTCAACTCCGCCTCCAACCACACTATCCTTTTGCATGCCTACTGTGCCGTATAGAACAGCTGGTCTCGGCCTCTTCAAGATACCAGTTCAACTCATTTGGCACCTAAACCTGGCATCTTGCAATCATCTTATCCGCCAATAGATCCAAGTAAGGTTTGAAGAAAATGTTGTCATCAGTGAGTTGTGTAGGCGAGCAACCCCACGAGCTTTGAAGATGCCAAATGACTGTAGGGAGTTGCCCCTCAAGAGTTTTGACAGGGAGGCCTTTTCAAATGACGCCAAGCCACCATCTCAGGATTGGGGCAAGCAAATCTCACTCACTACTGAAAATGACCCATGCAACAAAGTTTGATAGGGAAATTCAAAGTGGGCTGAAAGGTTATCATTAGTAGCAGAGGTAATGTCAGCCAGTTCTCAAGATTCACTTTTTCAGGACCCTCATTTTTATTGGTATCAGCGCTATCCCAATCTGGGAGCTGAACCAGGTAACCTTGATATTTTGTTTTGGTAATATCTGGCCCAATATCTGGAGGGGATCTATTGAAGGTGAAAAGCATTAGATTTGCTGGAAAGGAGTCATCGAGCCTATCACAAATGATGCAAAGGTAAGTCCCAGGTATTTTGTCTGGCGTTTTTATTGCATCATCACACCGATTGTTTTTGAAGCTTCCAGAAAATTCCTGAAGTTTTCTGCCTTCTTTGAGATTAGAAGCTGGTTCTTGACTTGTCCCAATTTCATCAATTTAGTGTTGTTGATGCTCACTGGCCACATTTGATTTGTTTTTTGGCACTTTTGGGTTCAAATTGGCTGTGCGCTTTGCTTCCACTTTTGCTCTGAAACAGCAGAATGCGAATGACATCAAGAGGAGAATTTTGCTTTTTATTACTTAAATAAATATTAGTGTTAGTATTAAAATAAATTGTTTTTGTCAAAATTTGAGCACTTGGATTATTTTAATCTTCTTTTTTTTAACCAGAGTATGTGTTGTAGCTTGGCCAATTTCTTTTTGATTTTGTTGAAAGCCAAAAGGTTTTTGAACATTTTTCTCTCATCACAAAAGACAGGTCATAGCGTCCAGTAGTCATTCCGCTGAGTAATATCTTCAAGGCTTCTTCTCTCCTAGCATCCACATACTCTTTTAAACGTGATGCTTGATCCCTGTAATAAGATATAGCCTTCATTAATCTTTTTCTTTATGATGCTGGCATTTTTGCTCAATAACATCTTTTCAAATTCTTCAGGGTTGTTAACAGGTTGTAAAAATTTACTGGAGGGATTATTATCAGCAAACAACCCTTGTTATATTTTTACTGCACAGGTTCAGTTTCTTATGCACCTTGTCCACGTTGTATAGTATATTAGATTATTGGTAGATAATAGTATGATGACTATTATCCATAGTTGAGTATGAATTCTTACATCTTGGCCTAACGCTCGGCCAGTATTCCTGATTAAAATACTTGAGATGTCGTGATCTAGGGATTTGTTCCCTTGTTCTGTCCAACCTGATCTTCTCTGAGATTCTCTGGTGACAGTCTCTTCAGTCCAACACACAGTAGGCAGCAATCCTCAATTGTTTCTCCTTATTCTCTAGATCCTTACTCAGATCTTTACTCTTTTCACTAAGAGTCTCCCAATTTACACACACAGCAATAATATCCTTGAGAAGAATAGCACAATGGAAAGCTGATAACAGTTTACTACTTAAAATACATATACCATATGAACAACTTATAGAACTATATATCTGTAATATGATTTAATTATCTGTTTTTTATTATAAGTGAATTTTAGGGAATTTATAGTGGGGATTTGGTTGTCTAACCCTCAGTTGACACCTCTTCAATGAAACGGCAGCTGTTGCCATTGAATTACCCATCCTCATCTCAGCAGCAATGGTCTTCCTCATCCTGGATAGGATTCCATCATTGGACATCCTTGAGACCTACATGAAAAGAGTCATAAAACGTGTCCCTAGCGTTTTCCTCTTGATCCAAGCAAATCAACCATATTTTGCTAGCGTTCTGCTTTGGTAATGGGACATATTAACCATTAAGGCAGGTCATGCTCCAACTGGTTGATTTTCTAGTTGCAGGCGGCATCACTCGCCTCACGACTTGCTATTCATTCCCAATCAGTCAGTGATGAAACCTGACCAATCCCAATCGGTACACCTGATAGTTAATCACTATCAGATGCCCCTATTTCATTGGCAACTCCGCCTGGTGAGATTTAAAATATTTATCTGGATCAATTCCCGATGGATATGACCAGACGAATATCCCAAAATTCCCTAAACATAGTTACTCCAAAACTTGAGCCAACTGATTTCCAATTCACTTCGCCTTAGGGAATTATCCCCTAGTGATTCCTGGTAATCTAGAAGGCTGGGAAAATGGCAAAAATCCCAACACATCCCCCTCTTGCCTAGATTTCCAGTGAGAAAAGGATTGTGGCATGAAAACGCCGCTTCAGACACTCAGTCAATTACTTCATTGGCTCAAGTGGAGTACAATTGTCAGTACTCAACGCTGCTCAGGACAACATTTGGCATGTGGCACTCTTCCTCTTCCTCCTCGCTACCGCCTACTCAGAGTGTGGTCCTCATGATCTACTGTCATGCTGAGCTTATTGATTTACTCATGATAATGTTAGTCCTAGGATTCAGTTTCTCCCCCATCAGGGCATATGGCCTGCTGTCATATTCAGGATTCTTGGTCTGGCGTCCTTGATTTCCTGATTTTCTCCTCATCCTAGACAGGAGACTCTTTCCATTGATGTTCATTTAATGGCTCAATTAAGAATACTTATTTTTATTTGCCCTTGTTATTTCTCTCATAACCTCTTGGCTCAAGTCATTCCTAATTCTTCTCTTGGAGAGCTTATCCCATTAATTTTGAGATTAATTTTTCCAAAATTGGAGCTTAATGGATTGTAGAGTGCATAATGTCGACTTCCATATACGTCTGACATCCCCCTCTCGTCCAGCTCATATGTCAAAATTTGAGTCGTGATACAGCATCTTCTAATTAGTTTGTCTGATAAAGATCTCCAGCTCTTCCAGAAGATGAGTTGGGATGCACAGCGGAAACTCTTCTATGGCCCTTCCAGGACTCATATGCCTAGTCTGGCACCAGCGGCTAGTCCTTCCATAAAATTACCAGAAACGGTAACAAATCCCTCCAAAACCAGGCTTGCTATCATATTGAACAACTCTCAGTCAATTCTTCCTCTGTTGTTGATTCCAGAGTTGGATTTCAAAACTCTCCTGGATTTGGCTCCTTTCACAGCTGCACTGACCATCATCATGGATGCTCCAGAGATTATGCCATTTGCTCTTGATTGCTCATTTCTTGCCGGGTCAGACCTGTTTCCTGAGCTCCTCTTCTGACTTGGGCAATACTACAAACCCGCTGTCCTGGCTACTGAGCTCACCATCGGTAACAGTATTCATTTTGAGCTCCCCTAAACTGAACTCTGGGCCCAAGTCACTGAGGCTTTGTCCCTAGGGCTGAATCCCTCTGATCTTGATAACCTTCTGTATTAGGATACCACCGCTTATGCTCTTTGCTTTGCCGGCCAAGTTCTTCAAAGTTGGTCCACAAAGCTTCCAGCCTCTCCCAGGCTTCACCATTCCTTCAGCTTCAGCTTCCAAGAAGCCCATAGTCATTGCTTGCAGGATGCTATTTGCTCCCTGCATGACTATCTCTTTGCCAGTGCTTCACATTGGTATCTTTCACTGATAGCTTTAGTAGGGGGCATGATTTGGCAACCCCCGTCATACATCCCTTGTTCACTGCCAGCCCATATGTCCAGTGTTCTTGATGAAGCCCATCGTCAAGCGCTCAAGACTAAACTTCTGGCTCCAGTACCATATTGGGATTACTCAGGGTTATTCGCCGACTGCCTCTTCTTATACTGTTGCTTTCCTCCCCACTCTAGGGTTTTGCGATTGACTTCTTCCAACATTTCAATTTCCCTTCCCCTAGTCACTTTCTCACAGGGCTCTGCATCCATTCAAAGAACGCGGTTTTGTGTAGGTCTAGCCCTCACTAGCATCTGATCTCACATCAATTTTGATGGTCTGTTAATTCCAACTGCCATATAACCTCCCTCCCTCAAGAGGCAACATAGCTGGAATCATCCCCATATCGAGAACAATTTTTAAAAATAGAAAATTATAAAACTATATTGGTTTTTTCTATGCATTTTATAATTTTTTTCCAATATCTTTTATCAATCTTTTACTTTTATTCTTCTTTTTTCCATGGGAATTACCCCTTGTATTGATTCAACAGTCCATCTTTTTATTCTTTCCCCCAAACTGGATCCTGGGTACTTAAGCCTGCCAGTTTTCTATGGTTCAGAGGTCCTTTTTTTGTATTTAACCATCTAGATTGGTTCAGAGGTCCTTTTTCGGACTTGACCTAATCATCAGGACATGACCAACTTAATGGTCCATCAGTCATTTGGGAACTCTTTTATTTTTTCATTGATCCATTGCTTCAGATACTTAGCATGGACTCGATTCATAACTCTTCCATCCAAGAGATTCTTGATGAAATAAGTGGCAGTTACTGTCTTGGCAATAACTTCTATTGGACCTGACCACAACGCATCTAGTTTGTTTCTTCTTCCAAAACCATGCATTTTTCAATAGGCAACTTTTTCACCTATTTGATATTCTTATAAGGCTGGTTGGTTTTTATTGTCTGCTGTTTTTGCTTGTGTCCTTTTCTTCAAAGTTGCATCAAATGCTTGCAATTGCATTTTGATCAGGATATTTGTCAATAGGTTCAGGTACTGCTTGGCATTCATCCCCAATGTTGTTTCCACTACCAAATATAGAAATCGGCGGCAATGCAGCCTTCCTCCCATATAACAAATCAAACGGCGTCTTTCCCACCGCCATATGATTATTTATATTGTAGGCAAACGTCACCAAACTCAGGTACATTCCCCACGTGGAAGTTCTTCCTGCAACCAGCTTCCTCAGTGTCCTGTCCAGCGTTCTATTCACCAGTTCTACCAGTCCGTTCATCTCCGGCTGGTAGGGTACTTATATGTCTCCTCTGATCCCCATTATCTCATTCAATCTAGGGATCACATGATACGTGAAGCTTGTCCCATTATTGCTAAGCAGGACCTGCGGACATCCATGTCTATATACTACTTGATCCAGGATGAACCTCGCAGTGCTGATAGCATCTACTTTTGTTAGGGCTTTTGTCTTGACCCATCTTGTCAGATGGTCAATGGCAACTATGATGTACTTGACTCCCCTTGTGCTCATTGTCAATTGTCCCATTATGTCAATGGACACCATATGCTAGGCAAATCCAGGGCATACCAGTCAGTATCCAGTTGTATTATTATATGGGCTTGTGCATCTGGCACTCCACACAACAAGCTAGATAATCATCAACATCGTAGTTGATGAACTCCCAGTAGTACTGGTGAATATGATTGGTTGTTTTTTCTCAGGCCTTCATGCCCAACAACCTTATGAGTTGCTTTCACGATAACTGCGCTTTCCAATGGCTTCAGGAATAATAACTGCTTCCCATTAATCATCTTAAACACTTGTTCATCCATGGTCTCAGTGTTTTCCATCACTTTCCGAAGTGCATCTTGGATTTCTCAGGGCTCATTCCTGATTTCTCCGTCATTTATTCTCTGAAAAAGCTCATCCGCCTGCGGGTATACCATCTGGATCATTGGTAACTGCAATAAGCCATCCACATTCTGGTGAGAAGCCCCTACTTGGTGAACAATCTTGTAATCATAAGCCTGTAGCTTAAGTGCCCATAGGGCCAGTCATCCTTCTGACTCTCTCAAGTTGTGGAGCTAATGCAACGAAGAGCGGTCTGTTACCACTTTAAAGTGCGTTCTATGGATGTACACCCAAAATTGCTTACATGTGTAAATGACCGCAAGGCATTCATGCTCAGTTATGGTGAAGTTCCTCTCAGCAGCTGAGAGTGTTCAGTTCACATATGCCACCAGATGTTCATCCCCAAGTTTGTCTACTTGGATTAGTATGGTACCAATTGCCATCAACAAAGCATTGGTTTGTATAATAAACTTTTGATCAAAATTCAGATATTTCAGAATTGGAGAATCTATTAAATACCAGCATAGCTCATCAAAGGATTCCTGGGCTTCTTCATTCAATAAGAATCCTTTTTTGGATCCTTCAATAGATGGAATAAGGGCTTGTCTATTCGGGTGAAGTCCTGAATAAATCTTCTGTAGTATCCAACCATTCCAAGGTTCACTTGGATGTCTCAACACTCTTCAGTACAGCCATCCATTCTATGGCTTCTTTCTTCTGGTCTTGCGGCTGCAATCCACTGGAGTTAATCACGAATCCCAGATATTCCAACTCTTTTGAAAGAGTGGCACTTCCTTGGCTTAATTTTCAGGTTAGCTGCAGACAGTCACTTGAATACTCTTCCAAGTGGTGTAAGTGATTAGTAAACGTCCTACTGAACACATTAATATTGTCCAAGTATACTAGGATGCATGACAGCTTCAAGTCGCTCAGTATGGCGTCTATGGCCCTCTGAAACGTTGCAGGCGCATTACATAGACCCTGGGGCATCCTCGTTGGTCGGTATAACCCCTGCATGGTAATAATCGCTCATTTTTCCTGATCTTCATTTGACAAGTCAATCTAACAATATCCTAAGATCATATCCATCGTGGAGAAATACTTCGCTTCTCCCAATCAGTCTAGCGCATTGTCAATCCTTGGTAGGGGATACAAATCTTTCTTCATAATTTTAATTTTATTCAGCTTTCAGTAGTCAATCACCACCCGGTTGGAGCCATCCTTTTACTTCATGATTAGAATCAGACTTGCCCAGGGACTCAATGATGGAACTTGAAGCCCATGCTTCATCAGTTTACTGATTTCATCCTCCACTACCGCTTTGGCAGCTTTCAATCATTGGCTTAGTCTCATTCTGATCAGCAAATTTTCCCTGATGTTGACTTTGTGGATTACATCTTTTGTGCATCCCAAGTTATGGTCATCCTGAGTGAACACTTCCCAATACTTTTCAAATAAAATGAGCACCTCCTCTTGCTGTCCTTCTAACAGATTAGCAAGTTGCTCTCAATCAACCAATAGGTTGATGCTCTCAGTTACCCTGGCACAGTTCGGTTGGCCATTTCTTTAGCACCTTTGTTTCCCTTCATGGGATTTGAATTGCGTACCAGAATGGATTTGAAGCTTCTATTTGGGCATCAAATATCACTCCCAAAATCAAATTATCTATCATTTGCGAGGTAGTTATTTCCATCGCAATTACATAAGACATTAGATGATGAAAATAACATAGGGCCGCTGCAAGGCGATTCTGGCATCGAAGTCATCCAGTACTTTTGCTCTGACCAGGATCTGAAACTCCTGGTAAAACTGATCCGCAAAAGCTTGCTAGAGACTCATCTTTATGGAACTGTATTCCCATAAATTCTTGTTTGCACTTTGACATGCATGTCAGAGTCCTAAATACTTTCATGATGGACGCCTTTGCCTCTGCATAAGACCAGGTGTCACTCCAGGTGAGGTAACACTAAGTTTTGACAGTTGGTGTCTAGGCAATTCATGACCGTCAACGCCTTTTGACAATCCCCATAGCCATGCATGGTCATATCAAACAGTCAAAAAATGCTGGGGCATTATCCCAATGGAACATTGGTAATTTTGGATTTGCTTTAATTCCTCCAAGCTATCTCTGGCCGATTCTCTAGGTTTGGCCACTTGGCTCAATTGAGGAGTGACTTTGGGCATCATCTCTGTTGGGAAGTTGATATGACTGGATTATAAGCTACCCATACTGGTAGATCGGAGGGGGATTGATACAAGTATCAAGATTTACTAAAAAGGGATACATGAAGTATAATTGAGCAAAATGATGACCATTCAGTGAATCGAGAGGATTTATACCAAGATTCAATATGAGCAAGAGTAATTTGAAATGGGAAGAAGAATAGAAGATTACCAGGCTGAGGATGCATCCAGCTTGGGGAACCGAAATATAAAGAGTCACATGAAAGATTGAAGAGGAGGTCTTTTATGGTTTTAAGTGATTGTAGATAAGTCTGTGGTTTATATTAAATAAAGGTTGAATAAGGAGAGATAGCTCCATACGTATTTTATCAAGTTTTATTAAGAAGTCAGCAATCTTTAAATCATTCAATTTGGTTGCTCATTGGCCAATACCCTGTGCAAACTGACTTGTCAGAATCAAGCCTAGACGCCAAGAACTAATAGTGGTGCTCACTACAGGGGGCCACTAAGCAACGGTAGTTTTTAAGTAAACAATACAATGACAAGTCCTCATTCATTCTGAAATAATTTGATCAGATATTGGGCATGGTATGCTGAAGAATCCTGGGAGGCACCTAACCATGAACCAACATTATTTACTGTTACCAAACCAGGGGCTGATGAAGTTATGATTAATTTGAAATTCTATAATTGCTCTGAGCTGATGACCAACCAACAAGGACGCTCCACAAATGTGACTCCCCAACAACTGAGAAATATCATGGAATGGCTGTTGTGCGAGTATCATCTATATGAGGATGAGACTGGGGAAAATGCCATGAGTTCATTCTATAACCAACGTGATCAAGAAAATCAATACACGCTGTACATGTCTTATCTGGATGTGACTACCATGAGGTTAGCTCGCCGCCTCAGTACCCACAGAATCAAGGAACATTTAGTCACTTATGTGCAACCTTTGATTCACCAGCTACTGCATGTGCTGGCTTGCCATAATATTGAAATCAAAGATGTATTACAGTTTGCGTGAGCACAGCAACATGATACTTGCCTCCTGCTTGACCGCCTTGATTGTTCATTTTCAAAAATACAAGGGGCGCTGGCACAGATGGATCATCATGTTGGGGACGTCCGCCATCAATTGGACATTCTGGTACCACAGTTAAGTTTAAATTTACATTGAGTAGTAAGAGAACTGTTTTCAACTTTTCTTTCCAATTACTAACACTTTTAGTAATATGATTCAATTCAAACAGCACAATTTGAAAATCAATACCAGGTGAGATAATTATGAATAATAAAGCAAATAGCTGGGAAAACGTGGTAAAGGGCAGCGGACCTGGACCTGCACCACCCAAAGGTACCAAGCGCACAGGTACAAATGAAAATCTCAGTAAAAAATAAAAAAACCCAAGGTGGCGCCCCGCGGGTTTTGTTAATTTTTTGGTAAAATACTGCAGTTATATGGAAGTATCTCAATTGTAACCACTGTCATTGGTGGAATACAGGATATGAGTATTCTTGGGTGTAGAAACACTGACAATGTGGGAAATGTTTGGAGAAGCCCAACATAAATTTTTCCTGCATGCGGTGTACTTAACAACCCATAGTATCTGCAGAGGTTGGTAGATCTTGGGTTCAAAACCATGG
Organism: Massospora cicadina; assembly: GCA_022478985.1. Classification (NCBI taxonomy): domain Eukaryota; kingdom Fungi; phylum Entomophthoromycota; class Entomophthoromycetes; order Entomophthorales; family Entomophthoraceae; genus Massospora; species Massospora cicadina. The sequence goes on from JAKSZP010001607.1 coordinate 36,701, forward strand.
AAGAAGCAAACAAAGCAGCGAAGGTCAGAGTAGTACTCGACCTTTCCAATGGACAGCATTTATACTAACCAAACGCACTTGTTAAACTGAATCAAAAGACATTTTAATAATTTTTGATTATCTTCCAACCACACTGGCGCGCACAGTAGTCAAAAAACATCTCCGAGAAGGCTTGGAAGCCTATGGAGAAATCAAACAATTAACACTGCAAAGATTCCAGCTGATGCCGACTCTTAGCTCTGGGAAGGCAATAGCAAACATTTCCCCAAACCAGAATGTAGTAGAGGATATAACGAAATTCCTCACATAGCATCCATCACCATTGATGGGAAAAAGTCCCAGCTGTTCCACGCAACAGCGGAAAGCGCACCCCCCATATGCAACCACTGCCAGTCCTTTGGGCAAAAGATTCACGCTTGCCCCATAAAAGAAGGCCTGAGAGAAATGGAATTCTGTGAGGAGGAAATTGGCGAAGATGACTCAGAGTACGCCAAAATCATGGATACCTCACAAGCTTTCAACTGGGGAGAACATGGGCAATATAAACTAATTGACCATATTTCCCCAAAATAATAAAAAATGGCCCAACAAGCTTGCAAGCTGGCCGCGGCCAAGGCAAAGGCCTTAGCGGAAACATCCATATTGCCGGAGCAGACTTAGGAAGACATGGATGAATTTGAGTCAATGAACCAATCAGATCCTGTGGAAAACCAAACACCTAATCCAACCAGATTGAATTTGGCGGAACCCTATTTGGAAATGAATGCAGCAAAATTGGGGCTCAGCGCACCCCCAAAACTGCTGAATTTAACACAATCAGGAAGAAAATCAACAATAGAATGCACAAGAAAATAATCCGGCCAATAAAAGCACAAAAGTGCAATGCAATGATAAATTAAAACCAAGCAAAGCCAAGAGAGGAGCGAAAACAGCGGTGATGAAAGGGGCAAAATACATCCCAACTCTTACTCATGGTTATACTCTCCACAGCAGAGGTGCATTGAAGAGCAATGTGAGTGAGGGAGTAGGCCGGGGGCCCTGCTAACCGCTCCTGGGGCGCATTGGGCATCTCAGTAGAGATAGGGATGCTGAACATAGCAGGACTCAAGGCCTTAACGTCCCAGGCCAAGAAGTTAAGTCTCCTACAAAACCCACCTGTGGAATACCTGGCAGTGCAGGAAACCCACTGTCCACAGGGAGAGGAGGAGGCATGGGAAAAATGCTCCTCCCAACAATATTGTTTTGGTCGCTCCACTGTGGGATGATAGTACACGCAAACCAAAAAATTTAAATTTATTAATAAAAATTCATTCCTGGATGGCTGCATACTCGCCGTAACCTCACATGGCACACCAAAGTGCGCACAATAGCCAGTGTGTACGCCCCAAATGGTGCACATGACCAAAGAGAATTTCTAACAGCCCTAACACAACTAAATCTACCAGCAAATACTTTTATAGTGGGAGACATGAACTGCTGGAATAACCCAGATATGGACCAATGGCCATACACAATGGAGATACCACAAGTGCAAGTAGAACTCCAAGTACTAAAGGCCACCCTGGGACTATATGATCCGCTACTAAAAAGGTTACCCATGCTACAAAACATGACACTCCCACATGTACACAATGGTACACTGGTCTCTATGTCAAGGATAGACTTAATATTTGCACCAATAATTTTCTGTCACCAAATTCAAATATTTAAAACTACAAAAATCGAATTTTCTGACCATCAGCTTGTTTTTGTATCTTACAAACCGATAGAACTAAGTACTCAAGCACCCAGATGGTGCAGAATATGCCCAGAAAGGTTAGTCAACTCGGAATTTCAATCCTGGATGGAGAAAATATCCTCAACCCAAGATTTTTAAACACCTTTTTGCTCGGACCCACTAACCACCTGGGAAAACTTCAAAAATTCAACAACTCAACAAATTAAACATACATCGTCCAGAAGACACAGGGCAGTTTCAGCCATTATCAAACACACCTTGGCTGAAATTAACCATCTAGAAAATAAGGTACCAAGCATGGGATACAGCCCTGAATGGGGTTGCAAATGGGTGGAGGTTTCTGCTCAGCTAAACACCCTGATCTGCAAACACCAACGCTGAGTTGGAGTTCAATATAAAGGCAAAAACATAAGAGATGGAGAAACTTGCTCAGTTTACTTTTTCCACTGATTCCACGCCCAGAAAAATATGATAGCTTGCACACAAGTCTGTTGACTGGACAAATCCATAGCAGAAACACCCAAAGAAGTCGCAACCAAAGTGCACAGATTTTATATGAAATTGTATAAATCTGAGCTGGTCAAACCAGAAAAAATCGGAAAATTCCTTAGAAGCGCACATATTGACACTGCGTCCCAAAATAACAATTTAATCAACTTAATATCACATGAAGAATTATGAGAAAGTAGTACGCGGTGCACTTTGAGGGAAATGCTCTGGACCTGATGGGTTTCCCTATGAATTTTATAATAAATATTTTAAGAACATTTTTAACACTCTTTTAGCCTCTATGAATAAGTGCATTATGGAAACATGCCTTCTACCAAGAAGCAAAGAAGCATACACAGTCACTTTTATTCAAAAAAGGAGACAGATTAGACCTCTCCAACTGGCGCCCAATCTCCCTAACCAACACAGATACAAAAAATTTTCACAAAAATTATGGCCAAATGACTAGGAGAAATTGCAACTGATGCAATATCCCCATCACAATATGGATTTGTTACAAGAAGATCCATATGGGACAACATCCACACAGTTGAAAATGTCTGTCAATCCAAAACCTCTGGAGCACTTGTCTTTTTAGACTAACAAAAGGCATACAACAGGGTGAACTGGACCTATCTTAGGTCTGTCTTCAAAAATTCAAGCTCCCAAATGGATTCATTAACTGGATAATGTTGTTCACAGAGTCTGCTACCATGGCTGTGTGGGGAGCAGGCTTCTTAACCAACCCAGTCATCCCACAGAGAGGACTCAAACAAGGATACCCCTTAAGCCCTCTACTCTACAATTTTAGCTTAGACCCCCTAATCCAAAATACAAACACACTCCTCAAGGGAATCAACCTCAAGGGCCAACCACCAGTCAAATTATGGCCTTCGCTGATGATTGTGTGGTGGGCATATCAAACAATCAGGACGCTTGCAGAATTGAGAAGATAATACAAGACTATCCAGCCATAAGTAACGCATCACCTACCACTGAGAAAACGGAAATTATACTCTTGGGGAAATATCAGACCCAGTGGATTCCATCTACCCAGAGACAACAAACTAATACAACATCAAGACTCCTTACCAGGCATAGGAGGCGAAAATTAGCAACAACCTCAATGAAACTTCCATTTACCACCAAGCCAACAGCTTGTCCTGTTCGTCACTTGGGATTATGGTTGGAAGCAGGAGGTTACGCCAACTCCATGATGTAAAATCAACTTCTAGATAAAATAACAAAATGCATTACCTCCTTACATGGACACCAAACAGGTCTAACAGGAAGGGTCACGGTAGTCAATTCTATGATTCTATCAATCATATGGTTCACGGCCCATGCAATTGTTTTCTCACCATCCTTCTTCAACACAATTCACGCCCTATTACAAGGATGGCTATGGTCCAACCACAACCCCCCTGTACGCCTCGAAACCCTATTTGGCTCTAGAAGAAATGGAGGTATGGGGCTTACTAATTACATAGAGCAAGCGACCCATATACTGGGATCCTGAATAGCTTAGGTAACTAACACAGATCTTCCAGACACACACTGGGCCAGAACAGCAAGATATAACTTCACACGTGCACTCCAATTAAGAAACTCAGATCACTTTAAACACATTAATCAAGTATCTGGCATCCATCCTACAGCTGCAGGATCACACGGCACTCCTGCACATTTCAAAAATACTCCTAGCCATTAGAAGAGCGACATGGCGGATCCACATAAATGACCAAAATAATCACTGAGGACGCCCAAGGCTAACCCATAGACAGGAAATTAATGCCCAAATAGTCACAGACAATATAGTAAGAAAAAACCCAAGTACCATAGCCAGGATAGATTACCTGGACCATATGGACATACCCTACAACCTGGAGACTCAAAGAAGAGTATGGAGATACACACATCACTCTCTACTCCAACCCAGGATAAGAGCACATGTATGGAGGTGCATGAGGAGAGTATACCGCACATCTGAATGGTCAAATGCCACTCACACCTCATGTACAATATGTGGTCAGTATTGAAGCCTAGCCCACAGTTTAGAACAATGCCCAACATCAGTGGCTGTATGGAAAGAGGCCATGCATCTCTTCCTCTAAGAAAACAGACAACCATTTAGCCTAGCAAGGAACATGTTCGCTATAAACAGGGACTCTCCTATCTACCCATCTCTCAGGGCGTTAATAGTAGCAATAGCACTATGGACAATACATACAATGGTTCTGGAATCGTTCATAGGAGCAGTCCCACAATCCAAGAAGCCATACATCGCTTCCACAGCCATATATTGAAAAATTTCAAGCATGGCTGTTTGGACACATGACCCCCCATAACAGAAGGACAATTAACTTTGGCTCCCCATATGGTTCCTAAATGTTGATCCTTTCCTTCACACATGCTGCATCCAAGAATAAGCCAGCATAACTCCCCTTCCCTACCATCCTAAACTTGGTGATCCTGGATACAACAAGAGGGGCCTTGAACCCTCTGGGGTGTCTTTAATTATCAAATTTCATTAGTTCCCTCACTATATTGGAAGTGCTAATCCCCTGGTCAACCTTCCCCAAATAAATAAAATAAGAGAACTGCTGTATCAGCATGGCTTATCGGCGGAGTGGATTCAGGATGTAACAACATTGGGGAATAAACCAAGCGCTTTATGATGGAGCTAGACTAATGGGAAGAAGCTCTCAAAGCCAGGATTGCCCAGCTCAAGGAAAAATGACCCTGATGGAACAGCAAGTGGCGGCCCAAGTTGGCTCTCTATTGGAAAACTTAACCCAACTTTGTATTGAATGGAATACCCAGTGAGCAACAGATAACGCTTATCCTTCAGTCAAAATCTCCCTAGTATCTCCAGCTTATTAGTCATGTTACACAACTGGAAGTTGTTAGTCAGGATGAGCTCCAATGAGCCTTTCCTCTTCTGATTGGTGAGACAAGAGAGTATGCGGACATGCAAGGGCGCCTTGATACCCTTTGATGGGGCAATGAGGAATTGGTATGGGAACAAGCCTCCCTTGTTAACCAAATAAACGACGCCAATCAACAAGTGGAAAACGCTAGTCAGCAGAAAACCCTCCTGAAGAACATAATTGAAGAGTTCCTCTCACGATTACATGCCATGGAATAAAAACTGAACAATGAGAGGGAATTCTGCTGGGAGTTGCAACATCACTATGAAACGCTGCAACAGGAATTTCAGGTCGGATGGTGTAAATGCTATTCAGTTAAAGTGGAGCAGTTGATCAACGAACAGCTCATGGGGCATGCTGGAGCTGGGGGGTTTGGGGCCGTCAGTGGCAATTTGGGGGAAGAATGCTATGGATCAGCAAATGAATATCCCTTGGGCGGTACAATGGACCCCCAGCATGACACCACTTCTTCTGAGTCCTTTTCAACGGAGTCAAGTCTATCTGGCCGGCTGTATGATTATGCACAAAAAGATGGTTCCCATAGTCATTCTGAGACCAATTCGTCTGCTCCTTGAAGCAGAAATCTAGAACAAAGTGAATTTGTGTGTATCGAAAGATTACCTCCTTTCAGTCATGATGGGAACCTACACTGTTACTTTAAAACTTTTGAATTCGCTGTGGAAGGTGCTACTGATTGACAAAAAGCGAAAATGTTGCTGTCCGCTTTAGATGTGGAAAGCGCTGATCAAGTCACCTGCTATCTTCCAGATAGCTTGGTATCCTATGAAGAAGTTAAAGCGATTGTTATCCAGCTGTTTGGGGGCGCTACCAAGATGGCCCAATGGAAAGCCGACTTTATGACTATACAGTTTTACCAAAATGAGACCCTTTTAGAATTTTCTGAGCGTTTTTGGCAGAAGCACACGTCCTACTTGGAGCTAACATTTTATCCACAGAGGATGTTGGAATAGTAATGATGGCTGCTGTCAAACCACATTGGGAACAATATAATTCTATGTCTCATGTGTTGGATGGAGATATCAGACTTATTCAAATCATGAACACCTTATTTCAACTCTCTGCCACAATCAGCGCCCCCAACGTAGCCCAAAAATCTCTGCTGTCCCTACTCCAACCTCTTCAGGATATAGGCCGCAGCGACTGGGTTATCAGCCGCTGGAACATATTTGTACTTCATGCGAGTCAGTGGACTCTTTTTGACCCATGTACGCTTCACCAGTTTGTCCACAACTTTGGTACCATACCGGCAACTTCCAACCTGGTCCCTCCGGCCAAAGCTATATATGTGAACCTTTTATGAACACTTGCTTCCAGTGCGGACAAAGAGGGCATTATGCGGGCAATTGCCCTAGCAAACCACAAGTGTATGCAATGCCAACTGAGAGAATTGAGCAGGGAAAAGCTCAAGCAGAGTAGAGATGGGACGCTCTACCTCCACTGAGTCCAATTCACTTGTCCCTAACAATTCCCACACGTCTTTTTGGGTGGAATTTGAACCTCAATTGGATGATTTGTTATACCAGCAGCTTTTTTCAGATACCACTGCTTCTGCTTCTGGAGAGAGTAAAAGCTTACCCCATAGCCCTGAGTTCTGCCAAGATGTGCAGAAGCCCTATGCATGGCGGATCCTGAAAAAAACTGGCACCAGCAATGCGGATCTCTTGATGAACGTTTCCTCTTTAGTAGGGGTTAACATAGCCATTCTGGTGGAGAAAATCACTAGTGAGTATCCTCAGGTCGGGAAGGGCATTTCCTCCTTTTTGAGTAACACAAAGCCCTTAAATGTACAATTAATAAACACTGATGGTTCTTCTTACTCAGAATGTACTTACTGCGACATTTTTGTTCAAAACACAAAAATCCATGCTATCATAGACATGGGAGCACCTGAGAACATTCTCCACCCGTTTGGTGGCTAAACTTATGTTGAAACTGGATGTGGACCATCGAGTAGTATATGGGACGCACGGGAACGCACAGTACTGTGTCTGAAGGAGCATATAGCACGTTGCCTTTATGATTCAGGTCAGTCCAGGTGTCCACTCCAGCAGTGGTTTTGCCAAATAACAACTATGATATGTTAATTGGTGTGGCGTTTATGAGGAAATTTGGCGTTGTAATAAATATGGTGGAGGAAACTCTTACTATTTTAGGCCGACAGATTCCCATATATATTTCCTCTTGTGGAATCCCAACGGATCCAGTCCACTCTGGTCAGATCAATATAGCATACAGCGACGGAGTGATTCCTGTTCATTATCAGTGACTGAGTCAGAAGACCAAGATCCTCCTCAACCAGATATACAAGTACAAAGGGATCCAGCTTTTGGCAATGCGCGCTTTGAGCCTACCATCTGGACACCAGAGCATAGTAGGGACTGGGCTTGAAATCAATGTCCCTAAGGGCTTTATGGATAAATTATGGCGCCTCACCAGCACTCGTGGCTTGAACCACATGTGGCTCCAGGGTTACTGCTAACTGGGAATGGGGAGGTGAAAGTGCTGCAAGCGAACTTACAGAAGAAGGCAATAATGATCCAGTGGCACCAAGTGGTGGCTTACCTACACCTAGTCCCTATAGAGGAAGTTCGACATATTCATGATTTCAGCTCATGAAAAGATCTCAGACTACCGGCAAGCTCATTGTTCAGTGTACTATCTGTGGTTCCGCAGGAAACACTCACGGGATTATTGGCAGAACAGCAAGATAAGGCTATGGCCCTATTTGAAAAGTATCAGGATATCTTTGCACATGACAATCATGCTTTGGGGTGCGCTCAAGGGGTGGCACATTGGATAGATATGAGGTATTATCATCCCATTTGATCATGACCTATTAAACAATCAAAAGCGGTGTAAGAGGTTGTCTCTGACGAGGTGGATAAACTTATTGTGCAAGGAATGCTAGAGCCGTCAAACAGTCCGCGGGCATCACCTGTGCTGATTGTAAAGAAAAAGAATAGCTCAAATCGAGTGGTTATTGACTATTGTAAACTCAATAAGATAACGAAAAATGATCTCTACCCTCTTCCACAGATTGATGATGTGTTATACTGATTGGGTGGGGCGAACTGTTTTTCCACCATGGATCTGATCTTGAGGTACTGGCAGATCGAATTGCCATTAGCGGAATGGGAGAAATGTGTGTGATCATCATCTCAAGAGGGTTGTTCCAGCTGACTTGCATGCTGCAAGGGTTGTGTAACGCCCGGCTACATTCCAGCATGCCATGGATATGATTTTAGGTGATTTAAAGCTGTCCTGCATCCTATTTTACCTTGATGACATCAATGTGTTCTCGCGGACATTTACAGAGCACCTGGCCACTTGGAACAAGTGTTTCAGCGCCTTGCTGCCGCTAATATCAAAATTAAGCCCCAAAACGCCATTTCTTTTAAGAACAATTGGAATACCTCAGGTTTGTCATAAATTCAAATGTGCTTAAAACACTCCCAGCTAAAGTGGAAGTGATAGGCAAGATGACTCACCCATGGAATAAGCGGGACATTCAGGTGTTTTTGGGGATGGTTGGGTATTACCAATGGTTCATTCCCACGTTTAGCTGCATTGGGACCCCGCTTTTCAAGTTGTTAAAGAAAAACGCTTCCTTTAATTGGAAAGAACGATGACAGAATACTTTTGATGTATTGCAAATCGCGTTAGCAAGCGCACCCATTTTGTAATATCCCAACTTTGACAAACAGTTTATAGTACAAGTGGACGCATCCCTCGCTGCTATAGGGCAGTATTATTCCAGAAGGACGATGATGGCGTGGAGCATCCTGTCACATTCTGTAGTTGAATCTTGAACTGTCACAAATGAAACTACACTGTAACCACGTGGGAGTGTTTAGCGGTGTTCTATGCTTACAAACAGTTTCAGGTATATTTTCATGGGGTAAGATTCCAAGTAGTGACGGATCACGCTTCCTTGCGCTGGCTACAGAATCTCCATGAACCAGAAGGATGGCTCGCACGTTGGGCGCAGAAGCTTCAAGCATATGATTTCAAGATTTACATTGACTGGGAGCAAAACATCATAACGTGGACTGTCTTTCTTGGTTGCCAATGGTCGCCATAATGGCAGATTTAGCTGACATAATGTACAAAAAGATGGTGGTGAACAAATAACAGGATGAGCTGCCACAGGTGATCAAGGTGTTAGATGGACTCAGGGAGGATACCTTTGTATGAGGGGAAGAACTATAAAAGTGGATTGGAGACTTGACGCTGAATTTTCCTAAACCTTCAGCTAGACCCTCAATTATTATGGATGCTCATCAGGCTGTAGGACATGGAGGATTGCAGAAAACGCCGGAGTTTTTGTGACTCGATACTTCTGGAAAAGCATGCATTACAATGTAGTGGAAATGGTTAGCTGTTGCCATCAGTGTCAAGTGGAAAAGCATTTCTGCAAGAAAACCACATACCAGCTAGTTAAACCCTGGTTTGCATGGCACACCGCTTCCATTGATGAAATGGGACTTTGCTGACTAGCGCCAATTGATCCAAGTATATAGCATTACCATCAATCATTTGACCCAATGGGTGGAGGCCAGGGCTATTAGTGACTTGGGCGCGGTCACTACTGCCAAGTTTATTATGGAATGTGTGATACAGCAACATGGCTACCCACAGTTCATTTTGACAGATAATGGAACCAACTTCACTTCACATATTTTGCCAAAGTTGAATGAGTTGATGGCGATCCGTGGGGTTTTGACTACTCCCTATCACCTGTAATCAAATGAGATGGTGGAGCAAGTCAACAAAACCCTAGTGAACATACTCCGCAAATTGGTAAAGGATCAGCCCTCAGAATGGAGTTCCCTTCTACCTACTTTTGTCTTCACATATAATATCAGCTATCATTTGTCCACTGGTAAGAGCCCATTTCAGCTGCTGTATGGTCGACACCAGCTCTGCCCGCCTTGCTTTATTCATGTGTGGAGGACACTGGTGGTGTGGATCCCCAGCGATATTTGAAGACTCTTACAGATACATTGATCAAGCTGCAAACGGAAGCCTACTCCACCAGTTTGGCCAAGAAAATCTGCAATCAGGAAGCCAATCAGAAGAGATGGAGCAGACTTCCGCTGTTCACTGTGGGGGATCACGTTTTATTTCATGACCAGCACGGATTTGGACGGAGAAACAAGCTTTCTAACATCTGGGTTGGCCCATTTGAGATTATCAAGAAGACTGGCATGGATGTCTACACTATTAAGGAACCTGCTGGGGGTCAGATTATCAACTGAGTCCACACAAAGTTCCTCCAAGCATATAAACAGTAAGAGCCTATCGTCCAGTCAAAGGGGGGGTAATGTTGGGAAGTTTATATGACTGGACAATATGCTACCCATACCGGCGGATCAGAGGGGGATTGAGGCGAGTCTCAAGATTTACAAAAAGGGGATACACAAATTATAATTGAGAAAAATGCTGACCATTCAGCGAATTGAGAGGATTTATGCTGATATTTGATATGAGTGAGAGTAATTCAAAATGGGAAGAAGAATAGAAGATTACCAAGCTGAGGATGCATCCAGCTTGGGGAACTAAGATATAAAGAGTCACACGGAAGATTGAGGAGGAGGTCTTTTCCAGTTGATAAGTGATTGCAGATAAGTCTGCGGTTTATACTAAATAAAGGTTGAATAAGGAGTGATAGCTCCATACATATTTTATCAAGTTTTATTAAGAAGTCAGTGATCCTCATACCATTTAATTTGGTTGCTCAGTGGCTAATACCCTGTGCAAACTGACTCAGCAGAATTGAGCCTAGATGTCATGAACTAATAATCTTCAAAGTGGCAGCAAAAGCAGGCAGCATGTTCCTTGGGGTATTTGACTTCCGAGTATCATGTGAGGACTTCTTTCTTTGGCATCTCTTGCCTTATCTGGATCACAACTGCATTTGTGAGTTTTAAGTTCCTCCACCTGTTTGATCAATCGCTCTATATCCGCGCTGAAATTTCTCAAACAAACGCGATCCACTTTTCACTCCATTTTCAGGTATAAGACCTCTTGAACGAGGTCCCCTTCTTTCCTCTTCAACGAAGTTACTTTCCCAAGTAACTCATTCCTGAAACTTGCAATATTATCTATCCTTTCCTCCAACTTGGTGACTTATTCTTCAAAGGCTGCAAATTCCCGATGATCCACTGAGTTTAGGGCATTCTGATTCACAGTGGCTAATTCCGTCCACAGTTTGCATAACTCATCTTTGTACAACATTCTTCCAAATTCTTCAACTCAACTACACTCCTGTAGCGAGCACCAACTTGTAAAAAATTACTGGAGGGATTATTATCAGCAAACAACCCTAGTTATATTTTTACTGCACAGGTTCAGTTTCTTATGCACTTTGCCCACGTTGTATAGTATATTAGATTATTGGTAGATAATAGTATGATGACTATTATCCATAGTTGAGTATGAATTCTTACATCTTGGCCTAACGCTTGGCCAGTATTCCTGATTAAAATACTTGATATGTCGTGATCTAGGGATTTGTTCCCTTGTTCTGTCCAACCTGATCTTCTCTGAGATTCTCTGGTGACAGTCTCTTCAGTCCAACACACAGTAGGCAGAAATCCCCAATTGTTTCTCCTTCTTCTCTAGATCCTTACTCAGATCTTTACTCTTTTCACTAAGAGTCTCTCAATTTACACACACAGCAATAATATCCTTGAGAAGAATAGCACAATGGAAAGCTGATAACAGTTTACTACTTAAACTATATATACCATATGAACAACTTATAGAACTATATATCTGTAATATGATTTAATTATCTGTTTTTATTATAAGTAAATTTTAGGGAATTTATATCAGGGATTTGGTTGTCTAACCCTCAGTTGACACCTCTTAAATGAAACGGCAGCTGTTGCCATTGAATTACCCATCCTCATCTCAGCAGCAATGGTCTTCCTCATCCTGGATAGGATTCCATCATTGGACATCCTTGAGACCTACATGGAAAGAGTCATAAAACGTGTCCCTAGCGTTTTCCTCTTGATCCAAGCAAATCAACCATATTTTGCTAGCGTTCTGCTTAGGTAATGGGACTTATTACCCATTAAGGCAGGTCATGCACCAACTGATCAATTTTCTAGTTGCAGGCGGCATCACCCGCCTCACAATTTGCTATTCATTCCCAATCAGTCAGTGATGAAACCTGACCAATCCCAATCAGTACACCTGATAGTTAATCACTATCAGATGCCTCTATTTCATCGGCAACTCTGCCTGACAAGATCTTAAGTATTCATCTGGATCAATCCCTGACAGATATAACCAGGCAAATATCCCAAAATCTCCCAAATGTAGTTACTCTGAAACTCAGGCAACTGATTTACATTTTACTTCGCCTTAGGAAATTATCCCCTAGTGATTCCTGGTAATCTAGCAGGCTGGGAATATGGGCAAAAATCCCAACACAGGTCAAGAAAAGGCTTTAACTGACTGGGAGTTCAGAAGTGCACAAAGTCTTTTTGAAATTCTCAAAGAATTTTCTTTGAAAAGTAAGTTTCCACTGTTACTGGTTCTTGGCTGTTCCAGAGGAGGTAGGTCAGAAGATCAGCGTCTGGAGTGCTCGCTTAGGTTGATTTTTAAACCAAGGTTGACAGTAACTCCTCAGGGTGCGCCTTGGAAGCGTCCCTGTAGTGAGCACCAGATATTGGGTTTCTGCTAGATGCACTCACTGGTTCTAACACTGGGAAACCCAATATGGTGGCTGACTGCAGGAGGTGGGGTCAGCTGAGAGGACAGGGGTGGCTTTAGGTGCAAGGTTAGATGAAACTTTGTTCATTAGAATAAATTAAAACTTAAATAAAATAAGATAAAATTATATTCTATTGAAAAAGTACTTTATTAGAATAACGTGCATTGATTTTTATATGGTGAGTGGGAGCACGGTGCCTCAAGGATTGTCATGGCTCCATCCATTCAGAATCTCTCCTGGTCATCTGGATTGACCACCATTTTGAAACTTACTTTGATCTCGCCACCCTTGTGACTGGATCAATGGAAACCCCACTTCATATGACTCAGGAAATGGGGATTTAGAGATTTCCCAAATTCAGAGTAATTTATTTAAATTACCAAATTCAGTATACCAGTAAAAAACATAGAGTTGAACCCCATTTTCAAACTTATTAAGCCATTTGGCATTTGTGCCCCTCAAATGAAGGTATCGACCATTCCCCTGGACAAGGATTTTACCTAAACCAGGGAGATTCTAACACCTTGACTTACATATTCTATATATTATCAAGTATTCCAATTGGAGCTCTAAAAAATTGATGATGAACTTTGTAAGGAGCAAGCTCATCATACCTCCAACTGTTTTATGATGTGCCAGTGACCACAAAATCCTTCCACCCCATAAATACTTTACTATAGCAATAATTGTTTTTTAGATTTATTAGATATTATTCACTTTCCATGGTATCAGAAGATGTGGTAGTATATTCATCACCCCTTACCCCATCTAAAAACTAGATTGCACATCTGAAAGTTCTTTACATGTGCATATCTTAAAGTGGATAGGTCTAATATCATTGCTCACCTTTTTCCAGCATGTGGCAGCCATAATACTCTCATCCATAGGATAGAGGGTATCCCACATCAAAGATAAGATAAAATGAAGTCATCCATTTGTTCTAGCTTCCTGAACCTTGTACATTTTACCCTACCTGTGATACATTTGCCATGTGGGTGATTTCCCTAATTCTACAAATGCTTAAAGCCCTGATATAAGCTACTGCATTGTGGTCAACCCATACCATCATTTTGGAAGCTATCAACAAGGTATCCCTCACCAAGGCTGAAGCACTGGCACGTTTCCACTGTCATCTCACTTTAAATTCCCGGTATTAGCTCTTTGTAATCATATCTTCTAAATGGTGCCACCAGATCCAATCATGGACAACTACTTGGTTACTGGAGATTAACTATTCCTTTCATGCTATATCAGGATATCCTGCAACAATCAGGTCTTGCCACCATGTCTTCTACCCCTTACCCATGATTAAAGGAAAAGTGTCATATAGCTACTTATGGGATTCAAGGTTCCTGTGTGTATTTTCTTCTCTTATCTTTAGATAGTGTTGGTCCCATGATCCTCTTACCTCAAATAAACAGAGATAATATCTAAGAAGTGATATAATGCAAGTGATAAACAGATCTAATTGGACTTTTTTATCTCAAAGTCTAAAAGATCTATGAGGTTGATTTTTTGTAAGATACAATATCTTGTAAGTGTAAAATATGATGACTTTGTAAAAGATAAAACTAGTTATCTAGTTGGGTAGCAGATATACTTATCACATTATTTTGCAGGTTGAGTTTTTTCAACTGATTTACTTCTATCTTTGCCCAGCTCATAAGCTCAGGTCTTTGTTATAGCACCACAGTATAAGTACCTTTATGATTGAAATATATAATGGATAACACTATTTTGTACACTCTTCTTATATTTAACATATTAAAAAGGATAATAAATGTGATAGAGGTTAGTGTTTTTTCTTAATATGTATTTGCATAAAGCTGGTTTGCATTTATTAAGATATATAATTTAGTACTAATCCTATATAAGTATTGTTTATGGATATCTTAATGTATACTAAAAAGATTTAAAATAAAAGGTATATCTATTTTTATAGCGGTCAGTTTAGCATAAATAATTTATTTTTTAAATATGTTTATAGTTTATATATATATATAATATCTATTTTAATATGAAAAAATATTCTGATACTGGTCTAAACTTCTAAGCAATTGCCTCACCTCTTTTGCTTTTAGACAAGCAATTTCAACCTTCAGGGCTCACACTGAGATTTTTTTTCTCACGTTCTGATATAACAAGCAATATTTTAGTTTGCAATTATGATGAAGAACGTTGCGCTCTTTGAGTTTATGACCTTCACTAGGAGCTGGTAACAGTATGTTTTGACAATAGTTGCATCTGAGCTCTGCTAGCAGTATTTTGTCAACCTACATCATCTAGTGTGAAAGATATTCTCATTGCGCGAGTTCTGGCGGGTCAATAAGTGAGATCATCAATATCGCTAAGCAAGGATTACTTTTAAATTCAATGGTTATCAAAGATTAAGTTACTAGGTTGGACAAAAGTAAAATGCATCTTGTCAAAGATTAATAAGTTTTGTATAACCAAAGTTCAAGCTATAAATTAATTACCTTCTGCCTGTTATTCTCATAGCTTTACAATATAAATCGTATATACTCAATTTTCTACTAAAGCGATCTAAAATCAATACTGAGTTGAATCATGTTGCGAAGTCAAAACAACTGGATTCTATGCGCATGAGTTCACAAAAACAATAAATAAAAAATCACCATAATCATATTTAAACAATATGACATAAATTTAATTTCATAATCTTAGTCTTTATCACGAGGGAAGCTCAAGTTTCAATAAACATCAAAAATAAAAATTTAAGGATTTTAAAAAGGGTGGCGTAGTTAGCCGTCAATAGAAATATAAGTAGCTTTGATTAGCATAGTGTCTGGCTTATTTACATCAATATTTCATTATGGAAATTTTCCTTCAACTCCTTGTTCGGCAGTACAAGGCAGTTTCCAATGACACATTCATCTCTAACAGTAACCTCTCTCCCAAGTATAGTGGTGGATTGAATTTTAATACCATTTTTAGTTATGGTGCCCCCTGCGCCGTCGTGAGGAGAGCTGGGGGTTCCTTCAATTCGACACCAGCGACCTATAAAGGAGTCCCAACCTATTATAGCTTGAATTACACAAGAACTGGCCTAGTTAAAATAGGTTAAATCAATAAACTCACACTACCTTGATTTGAACGTTATCCAGGACAATGGATTCCCTAACACGAACCCCTTCTTCAACGCTAACATTAGGACCAATCGAGACATTAGGACCTAACTGAATAAAAATTTAAAATAAGTACCCATGTTTCGATACCTTAGCAGTAGGATGAATATGTGCGGTAGGATGCACAAAAACTTTTCCGACAATTTCAGGTAAACCGGGACTTGACCGAGAAATTTTTTCAGGGGAAGACTGGGAAAAAACATCCAGATACAAAGCGTTAGCTAGCAGTGCCGAGCTAGATATTTAAAGTTAATACCTGAAACAAACAACAAGTACCTAGGGGTATTAAGCTGACGCCATGGTTGTTTTGTTTCAAACACATAAATTTTTTCACTCCCGGCTAAAGGTTGCAGCAAATCTTGTTCAAGACGAAGAACCTCTTGTGTGCGTTCAAGGAAAACTTCGCCATTATACCTCGGACTTGGAAAAATCAACTGCTATTTTCAAAAGCAAATACCTATTATCTAAAACCTCTTTGGCTTTTCTAATCTCTTCAAATATTGATTCCCCAAATAAATAAATTCACAGCTGATCAGATCGCTAACAAATGATTCAGGCTTTTCGACATAATGAAGAACTTCTGATGAGGTAGAACTTGCAACAAGGCAGCCGTAGTTTACGGCTTGATTTTTGGGAACCTATATTTTTAAAAGGTTGTGATTTAAACAGGAGCGATTAGTTGAAAAAACGGCAAATAATAAAAATGAAAGGGATAAAAATGCAAGAATAATAAAAACTAGTACCCAAACAATATAAAAGTGAAATACCTTTGTTCCAACTATTGTGCAAATTGCCTTTCGAGATTTTATGGAAATTAATAATTTCCGAAAAGGGAGGGTTGCAACAAACATCAGCGTGTAAGACAAAAAACCCCTCGGGTGTTCCCTTCCGAAGCTCATCTCTAAAATGATACAAGCCTCCGGCTGTCCCCATAGGTTGATATTCCCGTAGATACCTATTTACTTCCTTTAATAACCCTCAAAGGTAAGATGGAACAGTTAAAGAACTCAGCTTTAACTGAAAAATCAAACCAAAAAATATAGAAAGGCTTTACTTAATAGTTAACCAGTGGAACTCGGCACGAACTTGAGAGATAATTTGAGAAAACTAAGGCCTCAAAGAAGCCAATCAGAAAGACCTCTTTAACCTGTTCCACCTTTGAAAGAGCAGAAAGGTGATGGTAAAGGATGGGGTACCCAGCGATAGGAAAGAGGGGCTTGGGAACATCTAGAGAAAGGGGCGGAACCGGGTTCCACGAGAAGGCCCGCCAACCAGAATAACAGCTTTAAAGCTCATGATAGAAATCTGTTATTTTCTAAAGGTGTGTACATCAAACTTCAAAAAGTTCTGTGATTAAGGTTTCAAGCTGCTGCGTAAAACAAGCGCGAACTGTGGCGCCAAAAATGCTTTTTGAACAAGACTATTGATTGGTCAGAATTTGCTTTGACCAAATTTCTTTATCTAGTAGATAAAATTCTTGTGAACTGACATTAATCCACTGGCAACTGCATCCAAGAATCTACTTGCTATTTATAAGGTACCCCTATCTAGAGGTTTTCTATATTAACCAAATTTTCTCTATAGACAAATATAAGCAGACTGATTTACTTAAGTTTTCACTAACCTTATATCTCCATATATATTTTATACAAGCTGATTTACCCAGCGTTGCTTAGGGTCATAAATGAAAATTATAATTGATTAGCTTTAGGTATGGTAAACGGCCAATATAAAGTTTATAATTAATTGATTTTGTAAACGATGGCTCACTACAAAAATAGTCAAAATCATTGAACTTATCAATTTTAACCAAGAACACCAAACTGCTTATATGAAACAGTATTAATCCCTATTAGAAATCATATTTTTTATATCTCATATATAAATTAATCATTTTAAAAAGGTCAAAGCCCGCATAGGTTGGTTCTCCAACTGCATAAATTTTTGTGCCAAATTTGGTTAGATCAATCCTGCAGTTTAGGAGCAGATATATAATGTCAGTGAAATAGCTAAGAAAAGTTAAAACGGGCTGCAGACTTGGGTTTTAATGAACCACAAAAGTACTCAGAATGCCAGAGCCACAGCTATTCAAATGACTCCATTAAATGATGATCTAGATGAAATGTGAGGTAATACACATTTAAAAATATACCAAAGGCCCTCAAAAATATACTAAAAGTAGTTGTTGTCATGTTTACATGACTTAATTGAGGGATCAAAAGCCAAGACAAGGATGGGCATCAAGAGGCCCAAAAGGTTAAGCTGCAGGACCTCCCTGACCTAAAGCACACCTTGGACCAATGCTGGGTGTAGGCTATATATGCCCAGGTTGGTCCAGGTGAAGTGTGTGATACCCAGCCCCATGTTACAGCTTTGGCATTAAAATAGACTAGTTACCTTACTAACCACAATAGTTCAATTTGGTTACTTGGTGAACAATGGTTCAAAACTCATTCAATTTTCAAAATTTCCAACTCAGGTTGGCCTTGCCTTCAATCAATAACCTGAGTTCAGTCAATTACTAGCTATAGTACCCTGCCCAATAGAAGCATGCACTTATTGGTGCACCTGGGCTTAGCACCACTTCCACCAATCAATTGATCCCCCAAAATTATTTAAATATGATTCTTTGAGGCTAACCTTCCTCTTTGGTTATCTTCCTCTTAATAAAACCCCTCATTAGTTTATGTTTTTCTTATGTAAACTTGGGTAAACCTGTGTGTGGACCTCTTCAAAGAGTTCTCTTGTAACATTAGCTATTTTATTTGTACAAATTTTACCCTCACATCTGGTGCACAGCTGGGCTGCCCTGGTCCCCTCCACACTGAAGCACCCATGCACTCCTGCCCATTACACCACTTGGATTGGACTGATCATTAGGGCCACACAAGTCTTGTTGTTTATAAAATATCTATTAATCTACACCACAGTGAACACCCTTGTCAGGAGAGATCTAAAACCTCCAGTTTCTATCGTGGTGGTGCAAGGAGCACTGGACTAATGCAAGGGAACTAGTCATCAGGGTTAAAATAAAGATGGCCTAGTAGAGGGAGCTGGAGCTAATGTGACATATGGAAAAAGTGGTTAGCATGGTGCAGGTAATTAGAGGTCAAGCAATCAGAAAAACATGTCTGTGCCCCAAAGGGCAGTTTGTAACTGAGCTTTGTACAGTGCTAGAGTGCACAGGTGACCCAGTTTGGAGGTAACCTGGTAGGCTCAGCGGTTTACCTATGGCTGTAATAATTTTTAAAGAAATAAATTGACTAATGTGATGTGAGACCTCCTCAAGAGGTCTGTATACAGGTTCACCCAAGTTAACATATGTAGAAATATAAAACTGACAAGGGTTTATTGAAGGGAAGACGACCAATGAGAAAGGTTGGGCTTGAGAAAACATATTTAAGCCAACTTAGGGAAATCATTGATTGGATGAAGTGGTATTAAGCTGTGGTGCACCAATAAGTGCATGCTCCCATCCAGTTGGGTAATGTACTTTGAAATTGACCTTACTTAAGTGATTGATTATAGTTGAGCCTGACCTGAGTCAGTAATTTCTTAAATTGAATGAGGTTTGAACCCCGTTCGCCAATGAACTGAATTGAGCCATTATTATTGAGTAAATAACTCATCCGTTTTAATGCAAGAGCCAAAACAAGGGGATAAGAGTTATGAACCTCACTTGTACCAACCTGGGCATATCTGGCTTGTACCCAGCATTGGTCCAAGATGTGCTTTAGGTCAGAAAGTCCTGAAGCTTAACCTTTGGACCTCCTGATGCCCAGCCTTGCCCTTGCTGTCATTGCCATCAATAAGGTCATGTAAACATGATAACCCTTGACTTATGTTACTTTGGCTCCCACACCCACTGCAGGACTATCTTCACCCTAGTACTAATGACGAGTTCCCTAGCGTTGAGTCTGTGAACTTTGAACCTCCTCTCTGGGAACTGGATAATTATAAACACTCTCATGACAGTTGTGAGGGCAACTGCAGGTATAGCTTGGGCAGCCCCAGGTGGGAAAGGGGGTTGGAGATTAACATCTCAGGTATTAGCAGTTATGAGCCTTTAGCATATTCACCAGAGAGAGAAGAAATTTTAGGAAGGAGGGCAATATACACGGTGTGGAAGGCTTGATACCCCCAAGTAGTAGTTGCTATCAAAGCTGTGGAAAGGGGTAGTGCTCAGGCCCAGGAGGAATCTGTAGACTGCTACTATGGAACTGGCAGATAAAAATGAGACTGTCCTGCCATTCAGTTTGTATGGGCGCCCAGAAGACAAACCAGAATACTAAGGGCATTGATATCTGAGCGACTTGGTAATAGAATGGAGGGATGAAAGCAGAGAGCAACGTCTGGTAGCCAACATAACCATCAACCTGACTAGCAACAAAATAAAAGTCCCTTAAGGGGTCAGAAGATTTGGGTATGGGGGTTTTTGATCACAATGAGGTGCCAGTATTTACTGCAGGACCACTAATGAGAAATTGGGTGGTGAGAGCATGAAATCTTGCCCAACGTGTTAAAGCATGTATTTAACGCTCCAGTTCCAGTAGAGGTGGGAGCGATGCTCATACTACCGCTATGGAACCCACCGCTGAAGAAAGCGTAATTAAAACGCCACCAAAAAGGATGGTAAACAAAGGAGCCCAAGCAAGGAGGACATGCATTTGTTAAATTTGGACCTCTTGAAGGCTGGCAAACAGGACTAAATAAATGTACATAGACAAAAAATAAAACGAACAGGTTTAATTAACCCAGATGAACAATGAGGAAAGTTGGTCTTGTGGAAGCATAATAAACACTGGAGGTAGAGCTGTCAAATGGCAGAAGTGGTGCTAAGCATAGGTTAACCAATAGACGCACGCTACCATCAGCCAGGGTCCTGTAACTTGAGATTGTCCAAACTTGAGTTATAGATTGCAAATTGACTCATCCCAACTTGGAAATTTTATAAATGTAAAAGTTTTAACTCCCTATTCCTCAAGTAACTGTAATGAACCGTCATATTTGAAAATGTAGCTATTGCATTTTAACGCCCTAGCTGTAACGCTGGGCTAAGAATCACGCACATCCCCAGGACCAACCTGGGCATATCTTGCCTGTACCCAGCATTAGTCCAGGGTATGTTTTAGGTCAGGAAGGCCTTGTGATCTGACCCTTTTGGCCTCCTGACATCAAGCCTTGTACCTACAATCCATGCCCTCGATTATGTAATGGAGCCATGGCATTATCCTCTTTTTCTTTTGGGGCTCCACCCCTCCTCCAGGGGCTTTAGCCAAGGATAAGTTCTTGTGATCAGGGTTTAGCTTCATGGAGGTAATGGTTTGGTTTTATTTGGGTCCTGAAGCCTCAGGGAAACGCTCATGGAAAATTTCAATAAGACCTTAGGCTTAGGTGTAGTTGTGCACCGGCACCCAATTATTTTCCACTGCATCAAATCTCTTCCAGGATTCAAGATACTTCAGTCATCTTCTTACATGACGGGAGGCTAAAATATCCTCCACTTCCCACTATGGTGCCCCATCAATAAGATAAATCTACAGAGTCTCTGGTGGAAGGCCCTCAAATAACATCAGCTTGGAGTCATGAAAGATGGCAAAGATCTGGGACGAGGGGGGAAGATTTAACTGGTATGAGGCGTGTCCCACTTTTCTGACAACGTGGTAAGGCCCAATCCTCTTTGATCCCAGCTTTTTTGCATAGCTGATTGATAGGGATGTTTTGAGCATCAAGCATCATGAAATCCCCTTCCTTGTATGCAGGACCTACATGTCTCTTTCCATTGTCATTCTCCTTATAAGCTTGCATTGCTGCCTCCAAATTCGTTTAAGCCCCCATGTGTACTTTCCTGAGAATCTTAGAAAAATACACCACCACTTTAAATTTGGATTTAAAGCTACTCCATGTTGAAGGCGGGGTTAAACCCATGGTTGGTTGAAAATGGGGAACAACTGATAAACGCATGCAAAGTATTGTTATAGATAAACTGGGCCATGGGAAGGTGAGATACCTAATATGAATAGTCCACAGCTGTATAACACCGCAGGAACTATTCCAAGCACTGGTTCACTCCTTCAGTCTGCCCATCTAATTGGGGGTGATAGACAGTTGAACGGCAGGGGTGAATCTGAAGAGACTTACACAACCCTTCCCAAAAGACAGAAGCAAACTGGGTACCATGATCACTAATAATCTGGGGCACCCCATGAAGGGATAACATATATAATATAAAGAACCTAGATCTCCGCCGTGATTACTGTGGTTCTACCAGGAATAAAGTGGGCAAACTTTGTAAACTGATTCACCGCTACCATGATTGCACCATATCCATTAGATACAGGTAGTCCCACAGTAAATCCACCATTAAAGAAGCCCAAGGCCCGTCAGCCTTTTAAAATGGTACCAACAACCCCACATGGGGCTGGTGATTTGGCTTCATTTGGTTGCATACCAGGCACTCTTTACAATAACTGGCAACCTGGAGGCCAACCCCTTATAAATGTAATTGCAGGAATTACTTCTGGAGTCTTCGCTTTCTCAGGTTGTCCAACAGTGAAACCATAATGGTGGTTCTAGATGGTTTACAGGCGAAGTGGTCTGGAAGGAACCCATAAGCGCCACTGAAACCACACCATCTCAATTTTTACATGGTAACCTCTGGCGATGTCCTCCTAATTTAATGCGCTCTTAGTAAAAAACCATAGTATATTTGGCTGACAAAGGCTGTGAAAGGACTACCTTCTGAACATACCATATTTCTCCGCATTTTCCAAAGGAGCAAGTGCTTGCCTGTGGGCCAAGGGAGAGGAAAGTTGGGACACAATCTTACACAGAAGAATCATCAAATGGGTATTGTGCACATCTACCTCCTTAGGATTTAGAGCTAATGCAGGTTTGTGGCTCAAAGCAACCTCCAAACCATTCTCCTTGCCCTTGGTGAACTCATAAGAAAATGAAAATTGGGCCAGGGTCTCATGCCAGTGGGTTTGCCGTGGGGTCAAGACATGAGATGCGCAATAATACAGTAAGGCACGGTGATCTGTATGTATATGGAAAGGTTGGGAAGAGCCTTTCAAGTGATGACTCCAATAAGTCAACGCCTCCACCACTTTTAATAACTGTTTGTCATAAACGGCGTAGTTTAACTCATGCAGGGAAATCTTTCAAGAAAAATATCCCATCAGATGCTCTATTCTATCTTTGCCTACTTGTAATAAGGCAGCCACAATGGCGAAGTTGGAAGCATCAGAAGCAACAATATAATGTCAGGATCAACGTTGCAAAGGATGAAAGTAGAAAGTAGGGTGCAGTTTACCACTTAGAAGGCATCCTGCAACACTGGGGACCACTGAAGTATTTTTTGTCACACTCGCATCATACAAGGGCTCCACCACCTCAGAAAGATTTGGTGTGAATTTTTATAGAACGCACACGTCCCCAAAAAGCTCCTCAATTTTTTATCCAAAATTGAGGTGGGCCACTGACAAATCGCCTTCTCCTTGTCTGGAGTTATTTTGTGGCCTTGGCCAAACACAACGTTGCCCAGGAAGATTACCTGCGACTTAAAGAGCTCACACTTACTGGTTTTTAGCGTAAGGTTGGCTGTCCTAAAACTCTCCACCACTTTACAAAGATGTACTGCATGGGACTCATGATTAGGAGAAAATACTAGAATATTATCCATGTAGGCCTCCGCACATACCCAAGCAGGTCCCCCAAAGCCGCATCAATATGGCGTTGAAAGATAGCAAGGCATTCTTAAGCCCATAAAGCATAACCCAAAATTGGAAAATCCATTTTATGGTATAGAATGCTGTTGGTACTCCTATCCCTTCTTAATCCAGACCTGATTGACCGCATTTAAGAAATCCAGTTTAAAGAAGACTCTGGCTTTCTCCACATAGCGAGAAATCTGATAGTCCAAAGGGATGAAAGTAAATCTGTTACAGTGAAATTGTTTAAATTTTCATGATCTATGAATGGTCATAAAGTATTATCTGCTTTTCCCACAAAGAGAAGTGGGGGAGCATACTGTGGAGGTTCTCTTAAATATTTTGCCTTTAGCTAACTGCCTTTTTACCCACACATCCAAGGTAGCTTCCTCTCATTTAGGCAAAAGGTAAATGGATGAAGATATAAACACCAGATTCATAGTGATTTTGACCTTGCAATCAAACTCTGTATGATCTGGTAGTACATTGGCTGAAACCGCATAAAACGAAGCTTTCAACCACACCATGTAGAAAGGTAAATGTAGCTCTAGAGAGTGCTTCAGCAATGAGACAAGACTGAGAGTGTGGGTATTGTCCAGTGGGGCAGATCGCCCTGAGAATTAGCCTCAAAAAAGGGAAAACTGATATATGGCTATTCAATAAAGTTAAGGACAAGGTATTGTTTATAAGTTAGTCCTAACATCAAACTTTCGCCACCACTCTACTCCCAAAATAATGGGGTACAGTAAGGTTTTTGATAGCTTAAAAGCGGTCATCCAGATGGTATTTGTCAACTTGATAATCCACTTACCCCAGAACTTTCAGCGTTGGAATACCATGGAAGCCCCTCCCCCAACCATACCACCTTGAAAGTAACTCAATTCAAGGTAGTTGGCTAGGTTATGATAAATAATTTTCAGAGGCTCAAGTCCACCAAAATAGTAGTGCTGATTTTACCTGAAGGGTATGAAAGGTAGCAGTTAACAAAAATATCCAGAATGGTCTTTATTCAAAGCAGAAAACGCCAACACTTTGCCAGAAAACTCTTCATCAGGCATAAGCATGCCCCAGGGTAGGATTTTGCATAAAAACTGGAGAGAGGGTAATTGGTCACTCTCACTACTGAGGCCATATATCCTACCATACCTTTAGCAGTTTCAAAAATATTTTATATTGTTATAATAACTTTTTATTCACCTCCTGTGTTCTACGGATTATGATAGAGATAAAGAGCGTGTCCTCTGGGCTGATCTGGTATACATAAATGGTTTCTGTACTATAACCTTAAGAGATGATACTTGGATCGTTTTTGTATTAAAAATTTGCGTTATAAAACGCGTTTTGGGCGTGAATGACCCCAAACCTGATCTAGTGGCCAGTTGTACATTGTTATATAAGTCCATCAACCACAGGCCTTTCTTCAATTTCCCCACTTGCACCATCTGAATGACATGTAAGAAAAATTGTTCCAATTAAATACATTAAATCAATTTTGTGGCTAGACTCTCCCAGACCCTCCAATTCCGCTGAAGTTGGGAGGGAATTGGTGGGGAGCTTTGCCCCGTTCAAGTAAAAATCAATAGGCGTGGGCGTCATATTTATAGGGGCTACATCAGATGACATCATAGCATTGAATCATCTGAGACGTTTAATTTTAATTTGGGGCTGGACTCCTGCTCGCCTTTAATTTCCTCTGAAAACAAAGAATTGGAAGTATAAAAAACTCCCAAGCTTCATAGGTATGCGCGAGTTTATGGGGCCATAAATATAGGGGCTACCCTGGATGAAACCATGACGACCAAATCACCTGGCTGGTCTAGGTTGGAAAAACTTTCCCAAAAAGCTTCAATAAGATGATCAAAGCCTGTGGGGGAAGCTTGACTCACTCAAGTGTCCATTGCAGGGGCTTCCAAAGCGGCATGAAAAAACAGCGTTTAGGAATGATGGACACAGGTAAGCCAGAGACACAGGGATCTTCAAAAAATAAGGCACACAAAACGCCCAACACCACAGTGTACAGGTGAGCCATGGTAAAGTTTGGTTATCAGTGGACAGGGTTTTCCAGCCCCAAAGGGGCACTTCAAACTCTCTACACCCTCAGACACCCACAACACAGTTTAAAAAAACACCCAGGCAGGTGTCCCGGGTAGAAGCCAACGCAGCCACTCAACTCCTTGAGGAAGGGTTTTAGTGATAGTCTTATTATAATGAGTAGAAGTGGCAGGAAACTTGAAAACCAACCAACTGGGCTTTGAACGGTCCATACCCACCATGTACTCACCAAAAGGGTTGAACTAACACTGTATGCAGAAAAAAGAGAAACGCCTAGCTGGCACACTGCCAATGAGAATGAGACCACTGTAAACAAGAGCGTCCCAATCACGGTGC
Source organism: Massospora cicadina (assembly GCA_022478985.1). Taxonomy (NCBI): domain Eukaryota; kingdom Fungi; phylum Entomophthoromycota; class Entomophthoromycetes; order Entomophthorales; family Entomophthoraceae; genus Massospora; species Massospora cicadina. The sequence continues at coordinate 62,851 of JAKSZP010001607.1, forward strand.
ACAACTAAAGCTCCTGAAAACTACTACATGAACTTCCACCTGGAATAAGTTTTTGCGAGACCAATAATATGGTTAGTCAACTAATGTTAGGAGTGTGTCTGTAACGCTCCAGTTCCAGTAGAGGTGAGGGGCGAGGGCCACACCACTGCTATGGAACCCACCTATGAGAAAAGGATAATTAAAACGCCACCAAGAAGGATGGTGAACAAAAGAGCCCAAGCAAGGACAGCATGAATTTAGTGAATTTGGACCTCTTGGATACTGGCAAACAGGACTAAATAAATGTACATAGACAAAAAATAAAACGAACAGGATTTAATCAACCCAGATGAACAATGAGGAAAGTTGGTCTTGTGGAAGCATAATAAACACTGGAGGTAGAGCTGTCAAATGGCAGAAGTGGTGCTAAGCATAGGTTAACCAATAGACGCACGCTACCATCAGCCAGGGTCCTGTAACTTGAGATTGTCCAAACTTGAGTTATAGATTGCAAATTGACTCATCCCAACTTAAAGGTTTTATAAATTGAAAGGTTTTAACTCCCTGTTCCTCAAGTAACTGTATTGAACCATCATATTTAAAACGTATCTGTTGCATTTTAACGCCCTGGCTGTAACGGTGGGCCAAGCATCACGAACATCCCCAGGACCAACCTGGGCATATCCTGCCTGTACCCAGCATTGGTCCAGGGTATGTTTTAAATCAGGAAGGCCTTGTAATTTGACCCTTTTGGCCTCCTGACTTCCAGCCTTGTCCTTAAATTCTGTGCCCTTAATTATGTCATGAAGCCATGACACAATGGGGAGATATGATCTCCCACATCTTCAGCACATCTTGACACCAGTGAGCACTGGCAAATGAGGAAATCCTTAATAAGTCACGCATGCAATAACCCATTTGATAAAGACGGTGAGCAGTGTGGTGAGAATTGCCACTAAGGCCCAACTGTGATGCAACCCAAGAGCATGGTCAGGGTTGCTGAGGTGGCAAACGCTGGGATTATCTATTAAAGGTAAATATTTTGATTGTAAATGTATTGTTTATTAAAAACAAAAAGTAAAGAAATTACTAACAACAGTACTAGCGAGGGACAGTTACCTTAAGGCCTAGGGACTTAGGGAAAAAGTGAGGATTCATAAATGAAGAAATTACAACCCCAGTTGATTTTTGGCAGAATGGGAACTTGAAACTAATTTGAAGCTGAATTGATCTTCTTTTAAACATCTGACTCTTTCTTAAATTTCGCTACTTTTATTGTTCATTACACTTCAATATTGCTTGGCTTGGTGACACTTCACTTGGTGGGTGACTGGTAGCACTCATGACCAGGCCACGGGGGTTTGTTACACTGGGTTTATAGTAGATTTGTCACATTTTCTTTCACTGGATTTGGGCCCCTCAATTTATCTAGATTTCTTCCTTATCAGCAAAACCCAGAATTATTGTTGGAGTTGGGCCTTCCAATTGATTGAGACTCTTCGTCCCTTTGGCAGACCCTGACATCAGCGCAGGGCTATGTGTTCATTTCCCTTTGGCCAGCGTCCTCTCACTGCCACCACTTCCAAGAACAAGCCATCAATCCGCTAAAACAGCTCATTTGTGGTTAAGTAGGGTGGGGAAAGAGGAATATTTTAAGAGTAGGCCATCATCCACCATTTGTCCACCACATGGGCGAGATCGCGCTGGGTGATGAGGGGGCTGGTCACCTTCTTTAGGCCCTTTTATGCAAAAGGGAACGCCTCATGGTCGAGATGCAGGGGGTGCTTCCCCAGACTTACAGCTTCCAGGAGGGGAGGCCAAGTTAGGGGAGCCCACTGTAGAAGTAACTTTGAATAGGCAGGGAAGGAATAAAAAATTTTCAATTTTAGTTGGAGGTAAATTTTAATTTATCTTAAGAAACTTAAAGATTAACCAGCACTGGCCCCACCAGCTGGCAAACCTTTTTATATTTTGGTCAGTGAAATTATATTTTCTCACATCCAAATTAGGGTTAATCGCCATCTAAAAAGGCTGCAATAGTTGTTTCAAATCTGGATTCAAAGTTAAAATTAATTTTTAGTAAAATTAAGGCCAAGAGACTTAAAATTTTTATTCTGAGTTGAACAGCCCAAAAATTGGAAAAATGGTGGGAAAGAGGCCCAACTTTTTGAAAATAACATGGTCAATCCTGATCAACTTTCTCAATACATTGAAGTAATGGACACTATCGGCCTCATCAATGAAAAAACCCATAATTATACCTTTTCATACCACATGTCACTGATGCTCCCATCACAATGCTGTCCTCCAAGGTCCACCAGCTAAGGTGGGCGCTGAACAAAAGTTTCCCCAAAGCTTCCTCATTTTCTGATATGGCTTCCTAGGCTGTCAGCTGAGGTGCCATATTAGAAATTTTTTATTTCTAATAATCTCTTTTTTGGCCCATTTGCAAATAAAGATTCATGGCGGCTCACCCTGTTTGGGTTGAGCACCACTAGTGCTAAAAAATGGTCAAAGCCTGAGATGGATATTAGGCCACAAAAAGTGAGGATTGGTGCTAAGGATAGGCTCAGATGTGGGCCCCCAAACTTCAGCTAATCAATTTGATTGGTTGCAGCTTGGTGTTGGCTGTTAGAAGAGATGAGGCTAGGAGTGGCTGTCATAGCTTAGTACTTATATTTCCTCACTTTGTCAGCCAAACCTGCCTTGGGACCATTTTGGTGGAGGGACGCTATGAGAGAATGAGGTTAGTGTTGGTGGCAAGTAACTCCTTAGCTGGTGACACCTTGTGGCAGGGTTGGCATGGGGATTCGGTGACTTGGGCCCTGTGTCCCTGCTCATGAAGTTGAGAAATCTCTCAACAAATGAAGGAAATCTTCTTAAGGTAATTTTGACTTGGGAGTAGGGCTGGTGCAGGGTATAGCAACATTGCCCCTTCACCATAAGGGCGCAGACCCAGCGCTCATCTTCAGTATAAGTGAGGTCTCTTCAGAGTGGAGCAGGAGGGCTGGAGGTTGCAAGTTCCTTTTTATTAAAAAAGATAATTATCCTGATACATCTTTAGGGACACCACCTCAAGACTTACAAAGCTACCCTGGTGCAGCTTTGGAAAATTTAGGGATTGATGCTATTTTGTATATGAAAAGTTCAATTAAGTTGCTATTACCAAAACCCATGGAAATTTAATCACGGTGCTTATGGTACTCCCTATTTAAATGAGATCTAACTGGTAGTGGTGAAAAGCGGAAATATAGAAATTTTATACAAGGTCAATGGAGCTTAAACCCTTATAAACTCAGGTCAAAGTATCCTATCTATATTTTCACCAACTCTGAATCTAGCAAATCATATTAAAATCTAAAAACTGGGCAGGAATAACTGCTTGCCACATCCAAATTTACTCTTTGCCATATCAGGATAGTGATAACTAATTCTAATGCAATGGGATATTAAGGTAAGTGTTGAATTTTGGTCTTCTTCAGATGTCTGGTTCTTCTTCTGTGGTATTGTGGAGTTTTGAACGTCTATTTTATGAAGACAATAGACCAGATGGTGACTATAGTCAAAATAAACTCCTTTGTAATAGCACTTTAAAGTTGTTTCTCCTGTCATTACTTTAACGATGGCACGCTGCCCTGATCTCACTGATCCCAAGTAAATACTTGACTTAATACAACTTTAAGTATTGAACACTAAAAACTTATAAGTTAAACTATATAAAAGTGGTAGTAGTTGAATATTTTTTATTAGCATCAACTTGGAGATAATTTATAGGGTTTGATGTTTACCACATCTTACCCATGATGTCTCATTTTCAATGGCACTTGGCCAGAGGAACATGTAAATGTTCATTTGAGGGTCTACAAATACTTTGACTCAGGGCATCTTGCACAGCCTCAGGGTCAGTGTAAATAATGTCATCATTCTCAAGATGGCGTTTCAGACGCATCTGCAATTAGCTTAACCAATTATCTTTCACAAGCAATTGGCACATACCAAGGCGATTTGTATCACTAATTAGTAATCAATTTGATCAAAAGCTCAACTGACATTAAAATCTAATTTTGACATTTACCAACAGAACACATTCCCGAATCATTAAGTCAAAAATTAATGTTAAGTCTGACCTAACCAACAAAGCCCTTGAGCCCATGTCATCATAGTCAAATATTATTAAGTGAAATTGCTAGGCCATGGATCCTAAGTTTTGCATAAGCTTAGAATATACCTAATCCATAATCACTGATATCTGATATGAATTATAATAACTTATGCATGTTTACATTATTATGTCCTTATCAAATATTTAACAATTAGGTCCAGTCAATTACTCAACAGTAAGTTTTTTGCCTTTCTTTAATCTAAATAAGAAGGGTATCATGGACCCATTGTCATAAATAAATTAAAGCTATAGTATCAAGATTTTTAAATCATGATATTATTTACAAGCAAAGGTGCAGACTACAGCTAATTTTGTTTAAGAAAATGTAGAAGTGATCATTATCACATTCTAAAAGCTCCATTTAATCCACTTAATTAGAGATTTTTAATTATAAAATATCGCTTTTTGGACTTTACTGCCTATGTGGATACCTTTGGTTGTTTTTACAGAGGTATAGGATAATGGTATACAGACTTTTTGAATTAATCTGGCATAGATGAAATTTATAATATTTAAAAATGTTTTATAACCTTCATTATCTAGAAAACAGGAGACAATAAAAAATTGGGAATTAAGGTAAATTGAACTTGCTAAAGGTGATGACAACAGAAAAAAAATTACATATCCTTATGAAATAGATTAGCATTTATATTAAAGCTTAATTAAAAAGGAATGTGGTTAGGATTATGTTATGGGTTTCATCTTACAAAGGTTGTTTTTTTAAACAAAATATGGTGCAAAAGAGATGACTGCATAAGATTAAAATGAAGGAATAATAACTTTTCTCTCTCAATGCAGTCATTAATTGCAACAAATTTGATTCAAATCTAGGTAAGCTTGATAATCTCTTTGAGGAGATTAGTGTGCACCCAATGTCAGGTAGCAGTTGGGTGATCAAAGTAAAGGGCGCAGGCGTGGGCCCCGCACTATACAAAATTTGTAAATGCTCTTGCAACACTGGCGGCCTTGATAAAATAATAAGAAACTGGCGGTTAGTATTTTCCCAGAGATTTTGGCATGGCAAGTGAAATGTAACCAGTTTTAATACTCCATATTCCCAACCCTTGTCATCATTGGAGCATGGTGTTCAAGTATTCCTAGATACTCAACAAATGGCACTTTGGGAAAAGTTTTGTGGAGATGTGTCAACCATTTCCCAAATGCAGTATACATCACACCGCACTCCATGACCCAAGGTTAATTGGCTCTGGTTTAAAAGTAAACAAGCAGCAGACAAAGCTGCACAGGTGCGTGTGGTGGTAGACCTCCTGGATGGTCAATGGGTGGTCAATACAAAATGCACATGGTGGACCAAATCAAATCAAATTTTTGTAACCTTCGATTTCTCCCCACAACAATCAAGCACACAGTGCTGGAGCTTCACCTCAAGAAAGAGCTTGAAAGCTATGGGGAAAATCACTCCTTTGAGATGCAACGCTTTATGCTCATGCTGGACCTGAGCTCTGGAAAACTATTGCTGTGATCACCCTGTTTGCAGTCATTGTGGAAGAGTTGACCCAAATACCCTACACTGCAGTTGTGTTAATTGAAGGGCAATGATCCTGCCCGTTCTGCATCACAGTGGATAGTGTGCCCCCTATCTTCACCTTTTGTTGCACTTTTGGCCACAAGGCCCACTCCTGCCCCACCAAAGAAGGCATTACATAAAACAAAAATCTCCCCAATGAAATGGGCAGTGCAGACACCCAATATGAACTAACTATAGACACTAATGCTGCCTTCCCATGGGGGCGCAGGGTTGTTACATTCAAACCAAACCTTTGTGCCTACAGGAGTGCAAAAAGGCCAAGCAGGCCCACAGAGCAGTGGCCACAGATGCATCCATGATTCCGCCCACCCATACCCAGAATGACAACGAGTCATTCACTGCAGAAGCGGTATGTGAATCTGAGCTACCAATCAGATTAGACCAACCAACCTGATGACCTGAAGGGTGAGTCAAGTTTACCTGAGCTAACTTAACAAGTCTTGATTGAACCTTATTATCACCATTTCACTCCCAAAATTCTGTCAGCCTCCAATGATGCACTGCATGAGCACAGTAATTCAAAAATTTGTGCTAAAACAACTAAAACCAAAAAATCCACTTCTAAACCCATTGCAACGAATGCTATTAAGGATGCAGAGAAACCGTACAATCTGAGACCTCTAAAACCTGCTGTTGGGAAAGTGACAAAGGAAGGCCAAGGTGGCTCTTCTCATAGCACCTAAGGTGCAATAGGGGGAACCTTAACAATAGAATGTAGAACATCGCTGGACTCAAGGCCTCGCCATCCTTGGCTAGGAAATTGATTTTTTAAAACTATTTACCTGTGGACATCCTGGCTATTCAAGAAGCCCGCTATCCGCATGGTGCTGAGGAAACATGGGCAACCATGCTCCTCCCCTCTCTTTTCTTTTGGTCGCCACACTGTGAGGTGCTTATACGTGTGACCTGTAATTTTAATTTTTTTCTAAAAATTCATACCTTGATGGCCGTGTGCTTGCATTGTTCTTTTTGTGGGACGATGAATTGCACGCTATTGTTAATATTTATGCTCTGACCTGTGCGCAAGCTCACCAGGAATTCTTCTCAGATGTTAAATCCCTCCCAATTCCCCCTGAACCATTTGTGGTGGGTGACATGAACTTCTGGGCCAACCTGGCCACTGGCTGCTGGCCTTCTGCGCCTGCACCCTGCAGGGGCATGTAGAACTTTAAAGTTTAAAAACCACTTTGGGGCTGTTTAATACCCTATTTAAACATGCACTGCTACTCTCCAACATTTCCCATCCCCATATGCATAACGGTAAGCTGAGGCCTATGTCCCACATTGACCTTATTCTTGCCCTGTTGAACTTTTGGTCTCAGATTGCACAATTTATGATAACCAAAATCGATATTTCTGACCACAGGTTGATGTTAATTTCCTTTTCTTTGTTGCACCCAGCGGCACAGGCGCCAAAGTAGTGCAAACTTCATCCAGCTGAGATCACATCGCCCATGTTTTCCTCATGAGTGGAGACCAAAACCTCAGCACCAGAGTTCACCACACCATTCTGTGTGTACCCATTTTCTACCTGGTCAGCCTTCAAAGCGAATACCATCTTCCAGGCATGTCACCTCTCATCACGTTGCTCTTGGGCTGCAACAGTGGTCATTTTGCGCACACTTGCAGAAGTGGACCACCTGGAATCTAAATTCCCTGCTTCAGGCTACAGCCCAGCTTGGGGTCACAAGTAAGCAGAGGTGTCCACTCTCCTCAATGCACTGGTAGGGCAACAAAAATATCGCGTTTATGTACAGTACAAAGCAAAAATATAACAACAGTTGACACATGCTCTGCCTAATTTTTCCAAAAATTCTTCACACCTCAACAGAGCTTAGCATGCACACAGGCGCAGTGGCTATACCACTCCATCGTGGAAACTCCAGCCAAAGTGGCAATCAAAGTTCAAAACTATTACTCTAAATTGTATTGCTATGATCCAGTTGAACTGGTCAAAGTTGAAAAACTTCTCAATGGCGCACAATCCACACCGTTTCCTGTTATCCATAGTTATGAATTTAATTTTTTTAAATAAACTCTGGTATGCCATTCACAGTGCAATGCACTGGAAATGCTCAGGTCCAGATGGGATTCCTTATGTGTTCTATAAGATATATTTTAACTATTTATCTTCCTTGTTGCTAGTCTCAATGAACCAGTGTCTGTTAGAAACGCGCCTCCTTCCAGGGAGCCAGGAGGCGTACACAATTATGCTTTACAAAAAAGGGATAAGATGTACTTGGCCAACTGGTGCCCCATATCACTTACTAACGCTGATACTAAATTATTTACTAAAATTATGGCTAATCGCCTAAAGGAAATTTGCCTCTGATCTCATTTCCTCTGAGCAATAAGGTTTCATTCCCAAGCGGTCTATATGGGACAATATACAAACTATAGCCAACGTCTGCCAATCCATGGCTAATGGGCACTTGTTTTTTAGACCAGCAGAAGGCTTATTATAGAGCCAACTGGGATCACCTCAAAGCCTGCCTCCACAAGTTCCACCTCCCCCATTGGTTCATTAATTGGGTGATGTTGCTTACAGAATCCGCCACAATGGCTGTGTGTGGCCCTGGCTTCCTCACTAATGTAGTTCTCCCTCAAAGGGGACTCCACCAAGGTGACCCTTTGAGCCCACTCTTATACAACTTCAGCCTTGACCCACTACTGCGAAATGTGAATGCCCACCTTACTGGTGTCCATGTGCAAGGCCAAGCACCAGTTAGGATGTTGGCATTTGCTAACGATTGTGTGGTTGGGGTGTCTAACAACTAAGATACACGCAAGCTTGAGGCTACTATCCAGGTTTACTCCAAAGTAAGTAACGCTGCACTTAAGGCCTCCAAAACTGAAATCATTCTCCTTGGTCAGTTCCAAGCCCGCTGGTCACCAGCACCTCATTTCCTAACTGCTTCAGCAGCTAGCTCACAGGCTCACAAACCCCACCCACCCCATACCGCCCCGCTTGTGCTCCCTTTTGTGCCAAGACCCACTGCTGGTCTGGTACGCCATTTGGGTGTGTGGCTGGAGGTGGGAGGGTATGCCTCGTCAGTGATGGAGCGCCATATCCTGGACAATGTCATAAAACGAATCGCTTCTATCACTGACCACCAAACTTCCCTCACAGGCAGGGTTGTGCTGGCCAACTCTATGATTCTATCTAAGTTTAGTTTGTGGCCCATGCTATCGCCTTTTCCCCATCTTTTTTCACCTCATTATATGCCCTCCTGCAAGTGTGGCTTTGGCTAGGACACCCACCAGCAGTGTGCCTGGATTTTTTGTTTGGCCCCCGCCTTTTTGGTGGTATGGGCCTGCTCAACTTCAAGGCCCATGCCGCCAAAATAATTGGCACTTGGATCGCTGCAGTCACCAACCCCACACTCCAAGCCTAACACTGGTTATGCATGGCCCGCTTCAATTTTCCAATGCCCTAAGCCTCAGCAATCTTACCCACCCCCATTCTCTGTTAAAATACCTTGCCTTGCATCCCTCTGCTGCAGGACCACATGGGACGTCATCCCACTTCAAATGAATCCTCCTCTCCGTGTGGAGAGCTGAGTGGAGAATTAGCATCAGTGGTCACACCTCCTAGAGGGGTCACCCTAATCCCAGCTTCAATCAGGAAGTACAAGGCCAAGCCGTTCTGAACAGTGTGATACCATTGAGGTCCCCTATAATGGCCAGGGTGGATTATATGGACATGTTGTACATTCACTACACCCTAGAAACCCAGAAAGCCATCTGGAAGACGCCCATCACTCTCTTTTGCAGCCTCATGTTTGTTCCCATCTGTGACGCTGCTTGAAATGGGTTTACTATAATGCTGAGTGCTCCAATGCATTACTCCTCATGTGTTGTATGTGACCAATATGGGACTTTCAACAACTGCCTGGAAGAGTTCCCTCTGTCAAAAAATGATCTGGCGTGAGGTTCATTGTCTATTTTGCCAGGAGAAAACGCATCCCTTCAGCCTATCAAAGGACATCTTTACCCTGTCCTTGAATTCCCCTATACAACCTTCCCACCAAGACTTAGTGGTGGCAATTGCAATGTGGACTATCCACATGGTTGTCTTGGATGCCATTTCTAGCTCTGCTCCCACCCTTCAGGAAGCTGTACACCAATTCCAGTCACACCTTATGGACCACTTTCAAGAATTGTTGTTTGGTTACCTACCATTCCATCAATGACAGTTAGTTTCATCCTGGTTTCCAGTTTGTTTCATCACTTCAGACCCTTTCCTTTATATGTGCTTAATAATGGCGCAAGCCTCTACTCACAATACCCCTCTTCCTTTATTTGGCATTCCCAATGGTGACAGGAGACAGCATTAGCTTCTCTGGAGTACCTCTAGCTTTTATTTAGCGCTTGTTTGTTTACATATCAGAAGTGTTTATCTCATGGTCAGCCTTCCCTAAATATAATTTAAATAATATGAAGGAATAATTTAAATATACATGTGAAGACAAAAAACATTTTATAATTGAGTCATATTTAGAAAGGTTTTTCTATATAAGGTTTTGTTCCAAATTTTTTGCACAGGTAAACAGACATTTTAAACCTTTTGAGGGGAAAAGAACTGCTTTAAAAAAAGGCACAGAAAAATATTAAATAATTGTGAAACATTGAATAGTCAAAAACACCTTCTTAAATTCAGCACTACAAATTAAACAGACTATAAAAAGCCATTTAAATTTATATACTCAGCACTGAATATTCCTAAGTTGTTTATAGTTTACACTTGTACCCAATAACAATATAAACTCTAACTTGTATTTATGAGTATAAAACTATAATTTAATTTGAAATATTTTTGACTTTGAAAAGGGTGGTATTAATTATTTATAATTTTTCTAAGTATTTTATACTTTTTATGCCTTTTTGAAGGCAGTTCTTTTTTCCCAAATTATTTTTTGAAGCTGGTTCTTTTTTCCCAAAAATATGTGTTTTCTCAAAGTTGCTTCTTTTTCATTTTATTTAAAAAATTCTTTGTCTCTATATAATTTGTATTGAAAACCCAAGCTTCATATATATAAATAAAAATCATCATATATACATAGATTATCTCTTAAACAAATATAAAAAATAGCAATTTTTGATACAAATAATTGCAAACATTGGTAACCAACTTAGGCTATTTTCACTTTCAAATTATAAAAAGATAAATAAAAGTCACTTATAGAATGTATCAGATATTATTTGAATTTATTGCGGGGAAGGCCAACCATGGGACGGACACTTCCAAATATGACTCAGGAAAGATAAACTTAGTACCAGGGGGGGCACCCCAGAGAAGCGATGCTATCTCTTGTTGCCAGTGGGAACGCCACTTATGGGGAGGGGGAGGGAACGTGTGAAGGGGTCGTAGCCACTATTGAGCACGTGTGAAGGAAGGGGTCTGATTTGATGAACCAGACTGGGAACCAGGAGGAGACCAGCTGTCAGCGACGCGGAGGGAGATATCCAAACATCCACGCTTGAAAGTGGTCCACCAAATGAGACCAGAATCTGTGGACAGCTCTGGGAGGGTGGGGATGGAGCCAGCGATGGCATCCAAGACAATCGTGTGGATAGTCCACATGGCGATTGCAACCACCAGAGCACGGAGGGAGGGTGGAAGGGGGAGGCCATTGATGAAGCAAACATATCTTTTGACATACTGAAGGGATGCATTTGATCCTGGCCTAGCAGACGTTGGACTTCGCGCCATATCACTTTAGAGGTGGGGCACTTCTCCAGGCGGTAGAACAGCGTTCCATACTGGCCACACATGACACAGGATGAGTGTAAAGCATTAGAGCGCTCAGCTGTATGATACACCCACCTCAGGCAGCGCCACACATGGATCGGACTTGAGGCTGCAACAGAGGATGGTGTGCATATTTCCAGATAGTCTTTTGGGTCTCAGTGGAATAAGGGATGTCCATCATGTCCAGGTAGTCCACCCTGGATAGGACTTGGGGTCAAATGGGGATCACGCCATCATGGATGGGTAGCCCCTGTACCTCTTGTGTGAACTGAGGAGAGGGGTGGCCTCTTCAGGTTGTATGTCCACTAATACGAATTCTCCACTCTGCGCTTTGCATGGAGAGTAGGATTCGTTTGTAGTGGGTTTTAGTCCCATGAGGACCTGTGGCCGATGTGTGTGATGTGAGGTATTTCATCAGGTAGTGGGGGTTTGATGGATTGTTGAGGCCCAAGGCTTGGGAGAAGTTGGAGCAGGCTGCACGAGACCAGTGTTGGGATGGGAGTGTAGGAGCGGTGATGGCCGCGATCCAGGTGCCCAGGATCTTGGCAGCATGGGCTTTGAAGTCAAGCAGGCCCATGTCACCTTGATGATGAGGGCCAAACATGACCTCTAGCCGTACTGGTGGAGGGCGGCCTGACCAAAGCCATCCTTGCAGCAGAGCATACAGGGATTTGAAGAAGCTTGGGGAGAAGGGGATGGCGTGGGCTCCAAACCAGACTTTGGATAGGAGCATAGAGTTGGCAAGAACAACTCTGCCAGTGAGGGTAGTAGGGTGGGCTCTGAGAGAGGCGATTCGCTTCGTCATGTTGTCCAGTATATGGCACTCCATTACTGCTGACGCATATCCGCCTGCCTCCATCCACACGCCCAGATGGCGCACCGGTCCTATGGTAGGATGTGGCACAAAGGGGAGCACCAGTGGAGCGGTGTGTGTTGAGTTAGTAAGGCGTGGACGTGGGCGAACAGATGGGCCGGGTTGGGAACTACTTGCTGGGGCCCAGCAGTTCTGAAACCAACCAAGGAGGATGATTTCAGTTTTGGAGGCGTTCAGTGTCGCGTTGCTTACCCAGTAATATTCCTGGATGAGGGCTTCAAGCGGGCGTGAATCTTTGTTATTAGACACCCCCACCACGCAATCATCTGCAAATGCCATCATCTTAACTGGGGTTTGGCCTGGCACATGGACCCCAGTGAGGTGGGCATTCACATTTCGCAGTAGTGGGTCAAGGCTGAAGTTGTATAAGAGTGGGCTGAGGGGGTCCCCTTGTCGCAGGCCCCTTTGAGTGTGGACTACTTCCGTTAGGAAGCCTGGGCCATGCACTGCCATTGTCGCAGATTCCATGAGCAGCATCACCTAGTTTATGAAGCAGGGGGGTAGGCGGAATTGATGGAGGCAGGCCCTAAGGTATTCTCAGTTTACTCTATCATAGGCCTTTTGTTGGTCCAAGAATACAAGTGCCCCTGAGGCTGTGGACTGACACACATTAGCCACAGAGTGCACGTTATCCCAAATTAACCTTCTTGGAATGAAACCGATTTGTTATGGGGAGATGGTGGCAGATACTACAGTCCCTAAATGGTTAGCCATGATTTTTGTTAAAATTTTGGTGTCTGTGTTTGTTAGAGAAATGGGGCGCCAGTTGGCTAAGTCAATCTTATCCCCTTTCTTGAAGAGTGTGACAGTAAAGACCTCATGTCCTCCTGGTAGGAGGCGCGTTTCCAACAGGCTTTGGTTGAGTGAGGCTAGCAGCAATGGGGATATATATTTGAAATATTTTTTGTAGAACTCATACGGAATGCTATCTGGGCCTGGGCATTTTCAGTTTGGCGCACCGTTAATGGCTGTCCATAATTCATTTGGAGTAATTAAATTCATTATTTCTGGGTATCAGAAAACGGTGCAGATATGAGCTCAGTTGAGAAATTCCACCATTTTAGCTGGCTGAATTGGTTTGGATTGGTATAACTTGGAGTAATATATTTGCGTTTTGATTGCCACTTCAGCCGGTGTGTCCACAATGGAATTATCTGATCTTTGCACCTGTGTGCAGGCCACGCTCTGGCGTGGTGCAAAATTTTTTTAAAGAAGTATGCGGTGCACTTGTCACCTTTAGTGATGCATGTGGCCCTGTATTGGACACAAATCCGATGTTTGTGTTGCCTTTTGAGTGCGTTGAGGTGGGCGGCTGCCTCCGCCCACTTCCAGCCCCATGCAGGGCTGTATCCTATGGCTGGAATGTTGGACTCCAAGTGGGCCAATTCTGCCAGCGCGCGTGAGATAACCACCAATGTGGCTCGTGAGCGTCTGGAGGAGAGATGGCGATAGTGGCGGATGGTGTCCTCTTTGAAAGTTGCCCATGTGGAAATGGGGTCTGCACAAAACGGTGCAACAAATGATTCGCCAAAGTTGCCTCTTCCACCCACGTGGAAAATCCTGGCGACGCGAGCTTGGGGGGGGGCAGATTTTGCACTAATGTGGGGCCTTTGCAACTGTGACAGGTAAGTGGTATGTTATTGAGACCAGTCAGTGGTCAGAGAATTCCATTTTTGTTGTTTCAAAGTGGGAGATGTGGGGTTGGAATTTCACCGGCATTAGAATAAGGTCAATGCGGGTCATGGACCTTAATTGGCTGTTGTGGACGTGGGGACGCGTCATGTTTTTGAACAGTGGGGCATGACGCGGCAGCGCATCCATTAACCCAAGGGTGGCTTTTAGAACGCGTAGTTCTACGTGACCCTGTGGGGCATGGGGTGAGGGCGGCCACTGGTCCATTGGTGAGGTTAGCCAACAGTTCACGTCGCCAACTAGGAAAGAACTGGGGGGTAGTGGGAGGGATTTTACTGACAAGAAAAATTCCCAATGCTTGTGTGCACCATTTGGGGCGTAGATATTGACGATTGTGTGTGCAACGTCGGCCCACAAGAAGGTGACAACGAGCACTTGGCCATTTAGGAATGTTTCTGAGGATGTGAATTTGAAAAAATTATTTTTCCAAATTAGCACCCCACAGTGCTTCAACCAAAAGGATAGGGATGGTAGGAGCATTATTTTCCAAGCTTCCTTGGAACCTCGTGGACAGTGGGACTCCTGGATGGCCAGGATATCCACGGGTAAATTGTTTTGTAAAAAACTCAGTTTCCTAGCCTGGGACAGGGAGGCCTTGAGTCCGGCAATATTCAGCGTCCCTAGAGTGAAGGTTTCCCCCATCGCACCTTAGGTGCGAGGGGTGGGCCCCTGGGCCCACCAGCCTCTTCCAGGTCCCCACAGGCTTTCACAGCAGCGTGGGTGTTAGCAGCAATGCTATTGGGGTTTTTGTTAATTTTTGTAGAAAGAGTCGCGTTGGCTTTGGCCTTTGCTTTTTGTTTTCCTGACGTCAGACAATTTTTTGCGGTGCGGATAAGTTTGGTGCACTGTCGAGTGGGGCAAAAAAATTTTTTTTGTTGGGATAGGTCCCAAGTCAGTTTTGACTGGAGCTTGGGTGCAGCAATTGGGTGAGATTGAATCTCCCATTGGATCCTCAGATTGAGTGGCACACTCAGCATGGGCCTCCCAATCTGATTGGGTGATGGATTCCCAAGTCACTTCTGCCATGAAGGTCTCCATGTCCTCCTGGCGTTGTGAGTGTGGGATGGTGGTGGTGGCCTTGGCCACTTCCTTGGCCGTGGCCCTATGGGTCTGCTTGGCCTTCTTCCACTCCTGCGGGGAGATGGGCTTTACCAATAGGTAGCAGCCTTGTGCTTCCCATGAGAAAGCCTCCTTGGTGCTTGCGGTTAGTTCATAGTGCACCTCTCTGCTGGCCATGGCCGCTGAGGGGTGCTCTTGGAATTGACGCCCTCCTTAATAAGGCATGCGTGCGCCTTATGGCTGAACGTGTCACAGTGGGTGCAAATGGGGGGCGCGCTGTCCACGGTTACCCGGAATGGGTGGGTGGTATGCCCTGTGATGTCAATAAAGGTGGAGTGCAGGATCTGGGTTAGGTCCTTCATGATCTCCTCAGTTGGGGTCAGAACTGCGATGGCTTTGCCAGTGCACAGGTGTGGCATCAGCGTGAAACGTTGCATTTCAAAAGATTGTATTTTGCCATATATGGCGAGACCATCTTTCAGGTGTTGCTCCAAAATGTCAGTTTTACCATAGTAGGCAAAAAGTCAAACGTGAGGAAAATTTGGTTTGATTTTGTCCATCTGGTGCATTTGGTTTTGATGACCCATTGCCCTTTGGGGAGGTCAACCACTATGCGCACCGCTGCAGCCTCATCTGCTGCTATTTTGCTTTCAAAACCTAGGTCCAGCCAACCATGCGACATGGAGTGAGGTGCAACGTACACCGTGGTCAGGAAAATTTTGTGTACATCTTCACAAAATTTTTCCCATAAGGCCGTTTTTTGTATGTCCAGATACACAAGGACTCCAAATTCCACCAATGAAAGTGGCTGGGAGTGTGGCGTGTTGATGTACTGGTTGCATTGTGCTTGCCACGCGAGTATCTCTGGGGAAATTGTGACCACCAGTTTTTTTAGATTTTTTTCTATTCTGCCAGATTCTCCGGGGCGTTTTTGAACATTAGAGGCTGCGGGCCTTCCGCCTGCTCCTCTTGCCTTGCTCGCCCAACTGCTCCCAGACATGGGCGCAGACTAATCTCCTCTATGAGATTATCAAACTAGATTTAGTCATGAATTGAATAGGTTGCAAAAGTGTTTGCAACGAGAAAGAAAAGGATCAATGTATCAGATATTATAAATTATAAGGTTAATCTTTATATATTTCAGCTGAGCGGTTTGTTGTTATTTTGGCCAATTTGATAAACTCAATGATTTTAGTAAGCAGATGATAATTTAATTAATTCATTAACTTCATTGGTTTTGGTAAGCAGTTGGTAGTTATTTGGTTAATTTAATAGGCTCACTGGTTTCTGTATACAGTTAGCAATAATTGATGCAATGCGTTCAATTATGATTTGGTTGAGTGGTTGGTGGCTTTTAATAATTACACATTTAATGGTTTTACTATGCAGTTTGGTATTTCTTAATTAAGTCAATACGTTAAATTGCTTTAAGCCTCTTAATATCATCTACCAAAATACTAGATTTTTAATCAACCACCATTGGCCCTATAAAAATTAATATGTATAAATATGTGATTCAAAATTACTAATTCACTGATACAAGAATTAAGTTTATCTGGCATTAAACTAGTCTCAAATTTGACTACAATCACTATCAATAAATTTTGATATAATAAAACTACTTAATTAAGTTAATAGTTTAAATTACTGTAAACCTATTGATGTCCATCTATCAAAAATGATGCCAGAGTTAAAAATGACATCATATTTAAAAATGGCATAAGATAAAAATTATCAAATCAAATGAATACCTAAGAACTGTTCTGCCAAAACGATATAACAATTTGTCATATATATATATATATATTTACACATCTTACATATAAAAACTTATATTATATCAATCCTTACATAATTAGAATAGGACCTAAGAGGGAGAATTTTTTCATTTAAAAAGGCTCATCTAAATTGGTCCAGTAGTTTCAGAGGAATGTGTGCACAAACATAGAAAAATTTATATATGTTAAATTGAGAACCTTCACCTTTTTTGAAGTTGATTAGAATGAATAATTATATCTGTTGAACTACCATTGTATTGAAAAATGTTCACCAATATTAAAAAGATCTGATTATAAGTGTTTATAATCCAAATTTAAAGTCACATTGAAAAAAATTTTAATGGTTTGATAGGATGGTGAAACGCACAAATTGAATCTTTTATAAATTGGATGTGGGAGTTTGAATCATTATCATGATTTATGCTTCTTCTAGAAAGCCTGTGCTAGCTATTTAGATGCTCTAACTTAATTTTACTGGAATTGTTAGATTTGTTAAGTTGGCAACAAGGTACTTTAAGGTGAACCTTACCCTTTATGTTAATTGAGGGTGATGAATACAATAGTTAACTCATCATAGCTAGCTACCAGTTGGGATGAACTTTGTTGAGTTTAATGATACCCTTAGCTAATCATTAAGTAGCTGATTTAATAGTGAGGTGGTTTTAAGCTGCTACAATCAGAAAATCCTTTTAGGTTAATTTTAAAAAACGCCTTTTCTCTAATTAATGTGGTGCCTGTTTGTCTTTCTGTCTGTAGTGGAAACTTGCTATTGATTTTTAACTACATTCTTGTCGTGTTTACATGACTTTATTAAAGATACTAACTGCTAAGACAAGTCTGGGCGCCGAGTGTCAAAAAGGTCAAGCTACAGGACCTTCCTGATTTAAAGCACACCTTGGACCAACTCTGGGTGAAGGCCAGATATGCCCAGGTTGGTTCAGTGGAAGTGCAAGATGCAAAGCCACGTGTAAAGGCAATGGCGCTAAAAGGGATGGGTTGCCATTTAAACAATGACGGTTCAATTTGGTTACTTGGTGAATGGGGGTTTGAAACCCATTCAATTATTGAAATTTCTTACTTAGGTCAGCCTTGCCTTCAATTAATCACTCATTTTTGGTTGATCTCTAGTT
Organism: Massospora cicadina; assembly: GCA_022478985.1. Taxonomy (NCBI): domain Eukaryota; kingdom Fungi; phylum Entomophthoromycota; class Entomophthoromycetes; order Entomophthorales; family Entomophthoraceae; genus Massospora; species Massospora cicadina. Next base: position 80,826 of record JAKSZP010001607.1, read on the forward strand.
CTAGCACCCTGGCAGATGAAAGCGTTCACTTATTGGTGCACTTGGTCTTAGAATCTTTTCCACTGACCAATGATTCCCCCATTATTGTTTAAGTATGATTCCTTGAGACCAACCTTCCTCATTAATCATATTCCTTATTAATAAAACCCCTTGTTAATTTACATTTTTATGTTAACTTGGGCAAACAGGTGCTCAAGACCTCAAGGAGATTTCTAGCAACGTTAACTGTTTTATTTGCACAAATTTAACTATTGCTTCTGGTGCACCTCTGGGCCGCCCTGATCCCCTCCAGACGAGGCACCCTTTCACTCAAGCTCAGATCACCGCTTGGATATGGATTCCCCTTTGGAGTCCACACATAACTTTTTGTTTGTCTGATATCTATTAATATATACTGCATTAGACCCCTTGCCTTATGTTAATTTAGCTCCAGAACCCTTTGTGGGGCTATGCTTACATTATTAATGATAACTAGTTTCCTTGCGTTGGGCCTGTGCACTGCGCACTACCTCTCTGGAAACTGGAGAGTTATAGACACTCTCCTGACATTAGACAATCAACTTCTTTATTTCATAAGCACAAACAATATCCGTTTGGGACTTTCACAAAGTGTAAATTGGGTGCACCAGCTGTTGGTCACAGACGTTGTGGGGCTCACCATCGTTTTCTTATTTTGCTGATGGGTGGAGAATCTTGGCGTTATTCTTGCTACCTCCAAAAAGGAAGTACCCACCCTTCTTGCTTGTACCTGGTGGAGCCAGACGTGTCACAATCTGAGGGTTGTGATTCCCCAAACTTTCCCCAAAATCCATAAAATTGATACCATTAAAATTTTTTTCTACACTGCATTTGGATGGTACAGGAGGGATCATTGATGAAGAGCCTGGTGGTGATAGATTTGGATAAAGATGCACAACCCATCACCAAAATGGGTATGAGAGTTATTTGCAGCCCAAAACGCGGTTTATAATAATGTCCCTTATACAAAAATGAGCCCAATAGCTTCTCTTATGGATCTGATCTTGATCCCATTTTAGTATATATATAACCCAGAGAGCCTACGCTTTACCACTACCATGATCTTCAGAACACAGGTCTTGGGAAAGGAGTTACTTCTTTAATATAAAAATGTTTATGCAATTGCTGAAGATATGGTGGTATATGTGACTTCAGTAGTAATAAGGCCAACTATACCTCTCCATTCTATGATGTGGAAACATACCCTGGAGGCATGCTTATGCCTGAAGAAGATTTTTATGATGAAGTATTGGCTTTGTCTACTATAGATAAAGACCATTCTGGATATCTTTTGCTGACTGCTACCCTTTCATCCTGTATAGGGAAAATCAGCACAACTATTTTGGTAGATATAGGATCCTCTGATATTTTTATTGACCAAGACCTAGCTGACTACCTTGATCTGAGTTACTTGATGGGTGGTATGGTTAGGGGAGGGGACTAGCAAGATATTCTCACGCTGAAAGTCCTAGAGTTAGTGGAGTATCAAGTTGGCAAATACCATTTGGCTGACAGCTCCAAGCTATCAAAAACCTCTTCTACCCCATCATTTTGGGTGTAGAGTGGTGGCGAAAGTTTGACGCCAGAACCGACTTAAAAATCAATACTTTGTCCTTAACGTTGAAAAATGGTCATATATTATTTGTTCCATTGTCTGAGGCTAATTTTCAGGGCGATCTGTCCCACTGGCCAAATATCCACACTCTCAGTCTTTCCCCATCGGTGAAGGCCTCTCTGGAGGTACCTTTACTTTCCTATTTGGAAAGATTGGATTATTGGTTTGATGCGGTTTCAGCTGAACTACTACCAGCTCATTCAGAATTTTATTTCAAATTAAAGCTTACTGTGGATCTGGTGCATATAGCTTCTCCCATTTACCCTTTGACTGTATGAGAGGAAGCGGACTTAGATGTGTGGGTTAAGGAGCAGTTGGCTAAAGGCGCAATATTTCAGTGTAACTTTCCTGTATGCTCACCACTTCTCTTTATAAAAAAAGCTGATGTTACCTTATGCACATGGTTAGATTATGGAAATTTCAATAACGTCACAGTACTAGACTTACATCCCATCCCGCTGGACTCACAGATTATACGCTATGTGGATAAGGTAAAAGTCTTCTCCAAACTGAGTTGAAACACGTTTAATCAGATCCAGATAAGAAGAACAAGCAGTGGTTAACTGCATTCCATACCAGAAAATGAATTTTCCAATAACAGGTTATGCTCTTTAAGCTTAAAAAGAACCCTGCTATCTTTCAACGCCGTATTAATGCAGCTTTGGGGGATCTACTAGGGGTATGTGCGGTAGCTTACATGGATGATATTGTGGTGTTTTTTTCCTAATAATGAGTCCCATGAAGTACACTTCTGGTAGGTGGAAAAGTGTTTGTGGACAGCCGACCTTATGTTAAAGATTAGTAGATGAAAACTCTTTAAGTCCCAGGTCAACTTCCTGGGCAACGTCATGTTTGACCAAGAACACATGATAACTCCAGACGAGGAGAAGGCAACTTTTGAATGGCCATCCCAACTTCGTCAATGAATTGAAGAGTTTTTTGAGGATGTGTACGTTTCTTAAGAAATTCACACTGAAACTTTAAGAAGTGGTGGTGCCCTTGTATAAGGCGAGTGTGGCAAAAGTACTCCAATTGTCCCCAACTTTGCAGGATGCCTTCCAAGCGGTAAAGTGAACCCTAATGTCCACATTTGTCTTTTGCCATGTTGACCCCAATAATGAGTTTAAAATTTCTTCTGATGCCTCCAACTTTGCCATAGCTGTGGCCCTATTACAAGTAGGCGAAGATGAAATAGAGCATCCAGTGGGATATTTTCCCAGGAAGATGTATTTGCCTGAGTTAAATTATGCTGTATATGATAAAGAGTTATTATCAGTGGTCAAGGTGCTGACATATTGGTATCATCAGTTGCATGGCTCATCCCAACCCTTCCATGTATGTATAAATCACTGTGCCTTGCTGTACTACCGCGCATCTCATGTCTTGGCCTACATCAAACCCGCTGGCATGAGATCCTAGCCCAATCTGTTTTTTCCTAGGAGTTTACAAAGGGTAAGGAGAATGGTTTGGCGGATGTATTGATCTGCAACCCTAAACTAACTCCCAATCTTAAGGAGGTATATGTGCACAATACCCATTTGATGATTCTGCCGGGTAAGATTGTGTCTCAACTTTCCTCTCCCTTGGCCCACAGGCCAGCACTTGCTCTGCTAAACAATGCGGAGAAATATGGTATGTTCAGAAGGTAGTCCTTTCACAGCCTTTGTCAGCCAAATATACTATGGTCCTTGGTAAGAGCGCATTAAATAGGGAGGACATCACCAGAAGTTACCATGTAAAGGTTGAGATTTTGTGGTTTCAGGGGCTCTCATGGGTTCTTTCCAGACCACTTCGCCTGGAAATCATCTGGTACCATCATGATGGGATCACTGTTGGATATCTTGATAAAAGTAAATAATCTGGAGCTAATTTTGCTGCACTTGAAAGTGGAAGAGGTTAGCCGCGCAGGTAGGCAGGTATTGTAAAGAGTGCCTGGTCTGCAACCAAATAGAAACAAAATCGCCAACCAAAAGTGGGGTTATTGGTACCAGTTCAAAATGCTGAAGGTCCTTGGACTTCTTTATTGGTGGATTTTATTGTTGAATTGCCTGTTTCTGATGGCTACAATGCTATCATGGTAGTGATGTACCGTTTTACAAAGTTTTCCCACTTTCTTCCCTGCAGAACCATGGTTACCACATCTGAGATGTCTAAGCTCTTCGTCACTCATGTGTTTTCTTTTCATGAAGTTTTAAAAAAAATAATTAATGATCGTGGACCCCAGTTTAACTATGGCTTTTGGGAAGAGTTGTGTGAGACTCTGCAAATCTTTCCCTGACGTTCAAAAACCTATCATCCCCAATCAGATGGGCAGATAGAACGAGTGAACCAGTGCTTGGAGCAGTTCCTGCGGTGTTACACCACCACAGATCATTCATATTGGGTTTACTACCCCTATAGCCCAATTCATTTATAACAACGCCCAACATGCATCAATTGTTGTTCCCACATTTCACCAACTATGACTTCAATCCTGCCTTTAAAATGGAGCCCAGTTGTGGAATTAAGCTGGAACTAGTGGTTTTTTTCCAAAATGATTAAGAAAGTACATCAGGGGGTGAGCACAAATTTAGATGCGGCCATGAAGGCTTACAAGGAGAACGCTGATGGTAATAGACAAGTTGTGCCAGCGCACAATGAAGGAGATCTCATGATTCTGGATGCTAAAACCTTCCAATCAAGCAACCATGTAAAAACTGGGACCAAAGAGAATTGGGCCATACCGCGTTGTCACAAAGGTGGTCCACGACTCATACCAGTTGGATCTCCCCCTTTGTTTTGAATCTTTTCAATCTTTCATGAAAGAAATATTGCATTGTTTGAGAGCCCCCACCAGAGACTCCTGAGAATTATCTTGTGGATGGGGCGCCATAGTGAAGTGGAGGAGATAGTAGCCTCCTGTCAATTAAGAAGAATACTTGAGGATCTTGTACACTGGAAGTGATTTGATGCAGTAGAGAACAGTTGGGTTCCAGTGCATGACTGCACCCATGCTAAGACCTATTTGAAGTATTCCACAAGCGTTTCATGAGGCTGAAGGTTCTAAGTCCAAGCAAGCCATTGCTGCCATGAAGTTGGCCCCTGCTCACAAAAAACTTTTTCTTGGCAAATGCCCCTGGAGGGGAGTGGAGCCCAAAAAAGAGGAGAGGGTAATGTCATGTTTGCATGACTTTATTAAAGGGATCAACTTCCAGGATAAGGCTGGGCGCCAGGAGTCAAAAAAAGGTCAAGCTACAGGACCTTCTTGACTTAAAGCACACCTTCACCACCAATGCTGGGTTCAGGCCAGATATGCCCAGATTGGTTCAGGGGAAGTGCGAGATGCTCAGCCATGTGTAAAGGCATTGGCATTAAAATAGACGAATTATCATCTAGAAAATGATGGTTTAATTTGGTTACTCAGTTAATGGGGGTTCAAAACCATTCAATTTTTAAAATTTCTAACTCAGGTCAGCCTTACCTTTAATCAAACACTTGAGTTTTGTTGATCTCTACTTTTAGTACCCTGGCGGATGAAAGCATGCGCTCATTGGTGCACCTGGGCTTTGCACCACTTCTGTCATGTGCACATGACATAATAGTGGGACCAACCCCAAAGATAAGGCTGGGCGCCTGGAGGCCCAAAAGGTGAAGCTACAGGGCCTCCCAGACCTGAAGCACACCCTGGACCAGCGCTGGGTAAGGGCAAAATATGCCCAGGTTGGTCCTAGTGGGGTGACAAGTGCCCAGCCCCTGACATCAGGCCAAGCGGTAAAACGAACTATCTACCAAATAAAGGCAGACAGTTTGGTTTGGTTTGTCGAGGAATGGGGATTTGAAACCCATTCCATCTACAAAATAACGCACTCAGGTCAAATCCAACTTCAATTGATCACTCAAGTGAAGTCAATTTCAGCCTATTCTACTAACTCAGATGGCAGTATTGCCCTATTGGTGAGTCGCTGCTTGGGCCCACTGTGGCATAATCCCAATTTCTTCATCTGAGCTTAAATATGTTTTCCCAGCCAACATTCCTTGTTGGTCAACTTTGCAAATAAATTTTTTTTCCCATTTACGTTATTTTAAATTTTTATGATATTCTTAATTGCTCCTGTGCTTGAACCTCTTCTAGGAGGTCTCGCGCTCCGTTACCCTTGCCATTGCAAGGACCTTACAGCTCTCAACTTGTGCTTTGTTTGTTCACCCAGGTTCCCTCCAACCTGTGTCACTTAACCCTTTCCAATATGTGCACCGCGCCGCTTCTAAGGGTGTTTTCATCATAAATTTCGCCTTTCTGTGCCTAAGCTGTTATTGGTCCAGCACCCTCTGCTGGGCTCTAATGACATTTATAATGGCTAGTTCCCTGATGTGGGCCTTGTGCACCGTGCACTACCACGCTGGGAACAGGAGAGTTATAGACACTCTCCTTACATTAGTCAACCAACCTTTATTTCTTATGTGAACGAACTTTTTCTGTGTGGAACTTTTCTGAAGTGGAAACAGTGGCCATCGGCTGTGGGCTCCAGTTGTTGTTAGCTGCACCGCTGTTTCCTCTTTTCCAAGGGTTGGAGCAACTTGGCATTATTATGGTTGCCTCCAACTGGAAAGTATCCACCCTTCATGTTTGTACCTGGTGGATTTGGACGTTTTGATGTCCAAAAGTTGTGATTCCCTGACTTTCCGCCAAATTAAGTTAAATTCCATTCTGATAAACAAGTTTCCCTTTGCTGGCGCATTCAGATGATGCTGGTGGAATTGGTGCAGATGGGCCTGGGGTGTTGGCCTTGGATAACATTGAGCATTCCATTGCAGATCATAGGATAGGGTCATTCGCGTCAGAAAACGCGTTTTATAACAAAAACCTGGTCTCTACCTCTAAACCATTTATTAGTTCATATGGCCTGGATGAGGACCCTATTCTGGTATATTAAATTACCCTAAGAACCCACAGTTGACCTCTACCATGATTCAGCACACTAAGGAAGTGGAAAATGCACTTTGTTTATATATGATCAAGTATATGCACCTGCAGAAGGCATGGTGGGGTATGTGGCCTCAGTATTAAGAGTGGCCAACTATCCCCTCCCTTTTTTGATTACAAAACAGATTCTGTTGACATGCTTGAGCCAGAAGAAGAGATTTTGGTGAAGTGTTGTCATTGTCTTCCATAAATAAAGACCATTCTGTGTATTTTCTATTGACTGCCACCCTCTCCTCTCCTTTAGGGAAGCTCACCACTACTATTTTGGTGGATACTGGCGCCTCTGGAAACTATATGGACCAGTATTTAGCCGACTACCTTAAACTGAGTTACTTGCCAGGTGATGTGGTTAGAGGAGGGGCGTCCCAAGGTATTCCCACTCTGAAGATCATTGGGACAGTGGACTATCAGGTTGGCAAGTAACACTTATCTGATCACTTCAGTGCGATCAAAAACCTCCGTTCCCTATCTTTTTGGGTGTGGAGTGGTGGCGGAAGTTTGACGTTAGAACTAACCTGAAGGAGAATACCTTGTCCCTCACCATGAAGAATGGTCACACATTTGTTGTGCCTTTGTCAGAAGAAAATGCCCCAGGCAAATTGCCCCATTGGCCCCAACATCTCCCTTGTCGCCGTGCCTCAATGCAGAAGCCCTCATTGGAAATTCCTATACCTTCTTGCTTGGAGGGTTTTGAATCCTCTTTTGATGCATCATCTGCCAACGCACTCCCTGAGCACTCTGAGTTTGATTGTGACTTCAAGATCACGGTGGATCTGGTGCATATCTCTTCCCCTATTTACCCATTGACTGTCCGGGAGGAGGAGGCGTTGGATGTGTGGATAAAGGAACAGTTAGCCAAGGGTGCGATTTTTCAGCGTACCTCCCCTGTATGCTCCCCCTACTCTTTGTGGAGAAGTCTGATGGTACCTTACGCCCCTGCGTAGACTATGGTAACCTTAAAAATGTTACTGTACCAGACCTTCATCCCATCCCTTTGGATTCACATATTGCACGCTATGTGGAGAAGGCAAAGGTCTTCTCCAAGTTGGATTGCCTCAACGCGTTCAATCAGATCCAGATTAAAAAGGGAAAAGAGTGGTTGACCGCGTTCCATACCAGAAAAGGGATTTTCCAGTTTCAGGTCATGCCTTTTGGGCTTAAGAATGCCCCTGCCATCTTTTAACGCCGCATTGATGCTGCGTTGAGAGACTTGTTGGGGGTATGTGCGGTCGCCTACATGGATGATATCCTGGTGTTTTCCCCTGATCAGGAGTCCCATGCAGTTCACCTTCAGCAAGTGGTGGAGCAGTTAAAGGCAACCAGCCTTACGTTGAAAATTTCAAAGTGCGAGTTCTTCAAGTCCCAGTTCACGTTTTTGGGCAACGTCGTGCTTGACCAGGGACACATGATTACTCCAGACAAGGAGAAGGCGATTTGTGAGTGGCCTACCCCCACCTCAGTTAAGGAATTAAGGAGCTTTTTGGGGATGTGCACGTTCCTCAAGAAGTTCACTTCCAATCTATCTGGGGTGGTGGCTCCCCTATATAAGGCTAGCGGTGCCAAGGTGCTTCAGTGGTCATCACTTTTGAGGATGCTTTCCAAGAAGTGAAGTGCACCCTGTTATCCACAACTGTTCTTCGCCATGTTGACCCTTCAAAGGAGTTCATTGTGTCAACTGATGCCTCCAACTTTGCTATGGCGGCCTTGTTACAAGTAGGCGAAGGTGGGATTGAGCATATGGTGGGATATTTTCTAGGAAAAAGTCTTTGCCAGAGTTGATTTACGCCGTTTATGATAAGGAATTACTGGCATTGGTGGAGGCGCTGACTTATTGGCATCACCACTTGCATGGCTCATCCAAACCTTTCTGGGTACATACAGACCACCGTGCCTTGCTGTACTACCGCGCTCCTCATGTCTTAACCCCATGGCAGACCCAGTGGCATGAGACCCTTGCCCAATTCGCATTCACATATGAGTTCACCAAGGGCAAGGATAATGGATTGGCAGATGCTTTGAGCCACAACCCTGCTTTAGCACCTGATCCCAAGGAGGTAGAAGTTCACAACACCCAGGTGAGGATTCCTCCAATAAAACTTCTGCCTCAACGACTCTCTCCCTGGCCAACGGGCCAGCACTTGAACCTCTGGAAAACGCGGAGGAATATGGTATGTTCAGGAAGGTAGTCCTTTCTCAGCTGCTTGCAGCGGAATATACTATGTTACTTGCTAAGTGCGAGTTGAATCAAGAGGATCTCTCCAGGGGCTACCACGTGAAGGATGAGATGGTGTAGTTTCAGGGGCGCCTATGGGTTCCTGCTGGACCACTTCGCCTGGAAGTTATTTTTGGACCATCATGATGGACTTACCATTGGTCATTTTGGTAAAGCGAAGACCTTAGAGTTAATATGGCGCACATACAATTGGAAGGGCTTCTTGGGTGGGGCGGTACTGCAAGGAATGTTTAGTCTGCAACCATATGAAGCCAAATCGTCAACCTTTAGCGGGGTGGTTGGTACCTTTCCAGAAAGCTGAAGGTCCCTGGACTTCCCTATTGGTGGATTTTATTGTAGAACTACCTGTCTCAGATGGTTACGATGCCATCATGGTGGTGTTGGACCAGTTTATAAAGTTCGCCCACTTCATTACTTGCAGAACTACAATAACCGCGGCTAAGATGGCCAGGTTTTTCGGCATTCATGTGTTGCACTCCATGGAGTTCCCCAAGAGATCATCAGTGACTGGGGACCCCAGTTTACCTTTGTCTTTTGGGAAGAGTTGTGTAAGACTCTTCATATTCGCCCTTGCCGTTCAACTGCCTATCATCCCCAATCAGATGGGCAGACCAAACGAGTGAACCAGTGCTTGAGACAGTTTCTGAGGTGTTACACCGCTGCAGATCATTCATATTGGGTTTCTCATCTTCCCATGGCCCAGTTTATCTAAAACAATACCTTGTACTCTTTGATCGCCTGTTCCCCGTTTTTTGCCAGCCATGGCCTTAACCCCGCCTTTTAACATGGAGCCCAGCTGTGAGTCAAAGGTTAAAGCGGTGGTGGACTTTGCCAAGACAATCAAGAAGGTCCACCAAGAGGTTTCCACAAGCTTGGAGGCGGCTATGAAGGTATATAAGGAGAACGCTGATGGGAAGCACTGAGTGGGTCCTGCATACAAGGAAGGGAATCTCGTGATGCTTGATGCTCGTAACATCCCAATCAAGCAGCCATGTAAGAATCTGGGACCAAAGAGGATTGGCCCTTACCGTGTTGTTAGAAAGGTGGGTCATGCCTCAACCAGCTAGATCTCTCTCTCTCATTCCAGATCTTCTCTGTGTTTCATGAGAGCAAGCTGACGTTGTTTGAGGGGCCCCCACCAGAGACTCATGAGGCCTATCTTGTGGATGGGGCGCCAGAGTAGGAGGTGGAAGAAATAGTTGCCTCACGCCACGTTAAACGAAGATTTGTTAAACCCAGTATCCTGGAAGGTCTTTGACGCTGCAGAAAACAATTGGGTTCCAGCACACGACTGTGTGCATGCCCAAGATCTGATTTATGCCTTCCACCAGCGTTTCCCCCAGGCTGCCAGATCACAACCTAAACCGACCATTGCCACCATGAAGTTGGCCCCTGCCCACAAGAACTTTTCCCTGGCGCAAGCCCCTGGAGGGGGGTTGAGCCCCATTGGGAGGAGAGGGTAATGTCATGTGTACATGACATAATAGTGGGACCAACCCCTAAGATAAGGCTGGGCGCCTGGAGGCCCAAAAGGTGAAGCTACAGGGCCTCCCAGACCTGAAGCACACCCTAGACCAGCGCTGGGTAAGGGCAAAATATGCCCAGGTTGGTCCTAGTGGGGTGCTGAGTGCCCAGCCCCTGACATTGGGCCAAGCGTCAAAACGAACTATCTACCAAATAAAGGCAGACAGTTTGGTTTGGTTAGTCGAGGAACGGGCATTTGAAACTCATTCCATCTACAAAATAATGCACTCAGGTTGAATATAACTTCAATTGATCACTCAAGTGAAGTCAGTTTCAGTCTGTTCTACTAACTCAGATGGCAGTATTGCCCTATTGGTGAGTCGCTGCTTAGGCCCACTGCAGCATAACCCCAATTTCCCCAACTGAGCTTAAATATGTTTTCCCTGACCAACATTCCTTATTGGTCAACTTTGCAAATAAAACTTTTCCCATTTGCGCTATTTTACAATTTTATAATATTATGATCACTCCTATGCATGAACCCCTTCTAAGAAGTCTCGCGCTCCGTTACCCTTGCCATTGCAAGGACCTTGCAGCTCTCAACTTGTGCACCATTTGTTCGCCCAGGTTCCCTCCAACCTGAGTCACTTAACCCTTTCCAATATGTGCACCGCGCCACTTCTAAGGGTGTTTTTATCATAAATCTCGCCTTTCTATGGCTAAGCTGTTATTGCTCTAGCACCCTCTGCTGGGCTCTAATGACTTTGGCACTAATGGCTAGTTCCCTGATGTGGGCCTTGTGCACCGTGCACTACCACGCTGGGAACAGGAAAGTTATAGACACTCTCCTTACAACTTCCACCGACCAATGATTCCCCATTATTGTTTAAGTATGATTCCTCAATATCAACCTTCCTTGTTGGTCATCTTCCTCATTAATAAAATTCCTCTTTAATTTACGTTTTTCTATTTTTACTTGGGCAAACAGGTCCACAGACCTTCAAGGAGGTCCTAGAAAAGTTAGCTGTTTATTTGCACAAATTTATTTCATCTGGTGCACCTCTGGGATGCCCTAGTCCCCTCCAGAATGAGGCACTCTTGCACTCCAGCCCAGATCACCTCTTGGATATGGACTCCACTTTGTGGTCCACCCAAGTCTTGTTGTTTGTTTGATACCTGTTAATTTATATCATGTTGAACACCCTCGCCTTATGTTACTTTATCTTCAGCACCCTCTGTGGGGCTATGCTCACCTTTGTACTGATGAATAGTTCCCTGACGTTGGGGCTGTACATTGTGCACCACTTCTCTGGGAACTGGAGAGTTATAGACACTCTCCTGACACCTTCTAGACTAGCTAGAGTTTTATAAATTTGGCACTTATATATCTCTAATGACAATATAATAATCCATTGAAAACTTTTTATTTTTTTAGGAAAAATAAAAATCTTCTATATATATTAGCGAAAGTTATATGTTTTCAATGGTAGTCAGTATAAAGTTAAAAAAGAACAGTTTAATGTTTTGGTTCATTCAAAAGCTAAAGCTAACTAATTTATAGATTAGCTAGAGCTTTGAAATTTGGCACACTTATGTATCTCATATGATGATACAATAATCCATTAAAAAATTTTTGAAAATTATGAATTTTTCAAATTAAACGTTTTTAAAATGTTTTAAAAGTGCTCTATGCTATATATTATTTATTGAGCTCTACCTTTTGAAATGAATGAATTTTATTGATGATTAACTCAAAGCTGATGGAGTTACTTAAGTTAAAGCACTATGATGAGAGGGGAATTTGGTTTGGTAGCTATGATGGGTTGATTACTTATTTAGCGTGACCACTAATTGACAGTTATTGTTTTATAATAACTATTAATATTCATATAAGGTGCCTCAAAGCTATCTTTTTATTAATGCTGGATTAAGGTTATCCAGTAATAAACTAGTCTCACAATTAAAATCCATCATTTCAATACATCTTTTATCAACTTCAAAAAGAGTAGGAGGTTCTCAATTTAATCTGCATTATGTTTTTTTACTTTTTTTATGTTTGTTTGAGCATAACTCTGAAAATACTAGACCAATTTGGATGATCTTTTTTTAAAAAAGAGGAAGCTCTAAGTTAGGTCCCATTTTACTTTTGTAAGTATTGGTCCAAATTCTTTATAACTCCATACCTTTAATAAAAAAAATGAAATCATGAAATAAGGGCAAGAGGGATGGAAGAAATGGGGTTTTCAGTCAGTGAGATAAAAAACTGGGAACAGGTGCCACTAGTCAGGTAGCATCACTAACCAATCCTGGTCAGCAATTGCTATTTCTAACCATGGTTCAAGTAACAACGGGTTACACGCCATTTAATCTTCATTCTGAATGTAAATTGGTTGCATTTGACAAGTGATCTGGGTGCAAAATACAATCATGAGGCTTTAGAACATCCAGGTATTATTTAAAAAATTTAGAGATCCATTTGAGCTGTTTGGAGATAATCCAAATTGTTTTGCGCACCATTCCCATGTAATGGGGCACTTATGGCTCAATTTTTGGCCACAATTGCTGAGTGTACAATTCATATACAATAATGGTATAGGAAGGCTCATAGTTGGATTAGCTGATTTCTAAGTGTCTTGGTGAATAATAGGTCTTGAGAGGGGTGTATATCCAGCTGCTGATGTTTGCCAGATAGCAGTAGCATACTATGGACCAACATTTTTTAACATGCTGCATTTAAAATAATGGTGAGCAATATCTGCCTCAGGTTCAGCGCATACTACTCATTACTTATAGGGGTACCCTGGGCTGCAGTGTTTGCCTGTTTTATTGCTTTATATAAAATCATTCAGGAATTGGAGCGTTGGTTGAAAGTTACCAGTTTTTTATTGAGTCTCATAACCAACTCCTTGAGGTTATAGTTGGTGTCATGGTCTTTCTCCTCCCAGTTGTTAAGGATTTGGGGGTGAGAAGGTGGTTTTGGTGGTGCTTTTGGGAGGAATCCCCCAATAGCAATTGGAAAATTATTATAAAGGATTTAAATTCTTTATTAAAATTGTTCTCTATCTAGTTCTGTCCCTCCCGCGTCATAGATGCGGCCATTGCAGCCCTCTGGGCTTCAATGTCTCATCATAATATATTCTCAGTATATGATACATATGAGAATGACAACCATTCAGTCTCACCGCCCTGTTGCATAGACTCCAATAGCGGGGTCAGTGGCATTTAAAGGATAGTTGGATTTTATGAATCATCCACTCCCAAAAGCTTGTGATGATATTCCCTCTGAGATCCCTTGTATTCAGTCTCAGTTGACTCCCCACACTAGCACTGAGCAGTGCATATGCAATGCACCATATTAGGAGAAAAGCTTTGCTTAGATCTAGTGGGCGTGTACATCAAAATTCAGTAGTCCCATACCCTCTTTTCGTCTGGGCTTGAACAGGATGTGCAGGTTGACTGACACTGTGTGGGCCTTGAAACACAGAAAGGTGCAGATGAGAGACTTGGTTTCCCCCTTCCAAGCTTGGGTTAAGTGGTAGAATGTGAGCCACATACCAAAGTTTTGAGAGTATGAAGACATTTAACACTTGCATATTCCCTTTGAGGTTCAAGTGGGTATGTTTCCAGTAGGCCATCTGAGAGGACATACTGGAAAGCACCACTTGTTCCATCATCTCAACATCGGGACCTGATTTGGTGAAGAGGATACCCAAATATTTGAGCGTTTGTATAGGAACTACTGGATTTATTCCCAATGGTAATGGAATTAAGGCTGACCTATTTTAACAACTAACATTTTGTTAGTATTGATTTTGGCATTTGACGCCTGTTGTTACAGGGAGAGGAGTTCATTGACGCCTTGGAGGTCACTTTATGAACTGATCCCTGCTGCAGTATCATTGCAAATGCCTGCATTCTGATAGGGTACTGATTGGGGTGACAGATGCCATGCAGATTCACTTCTGTTGCTGCTAGTAGGATGTTCACAGAAAAGTAAATAGTAACAGGGACATGGGATCGCCTTGGTGAAGGCCCTATCCAATTGGGATTGATTATGTTATGCCAGTGGCCAGGATGACTCTTGTGGTGAGGCTTGTGTATATCATATTAATCTAGTCAATTAAGGTAGTGAGGATTTTGATGGCGTTCATTGCCACCCTCAGGAATGGCCACACTGCTCAATAGTAAGCCTTCTTCATGTCCAAAAACATGAGATAGCTATTTTTGATCTCACGCACATCCTGTAGGGCATTTTTGAACCAATTGGATACTTTCCCAAATAGTTTTCCCCTATGAGACCTGGAGACCAGCCCCTAACCTGGATAGGGAGCAACACTCTTTAACAAAAAGGGGCCTGAAGGTCCAAGTGGACCCCATGTAACAGTTGAGCAACTTGACGCATGTGGTAATGAGCGCTGGGTGACCGCTCTCCCCCAAAAAAAGATAACCCATTCCCTCCCCTTCCACCCTCCTCAACCCTGGTAAGTTTGATAGAGGGGGTCTGCAGAGAGCTCATGCAAGCCAGGGACCACGGGAAGGCCCTTGGGACCCCCCACTCCACAGGTAAATTATGTCAAATCTTGGAGGAAATTTCCTGCACCAACCTCAGGACCCAATCTACAAGTTCTGTCATGGGTGAGCTGGTCCATACTGGACAGAACTATAAATTTAATTGGGGCATAATTTTATCTCATACCAAGCATTGGATGACTCGGACAAGTTGCCCCAACTCTCCAGGACAATTCTGGAAAGTTCAGATCATGCAAACAGCCCATTCAAGAGTTTAAACCAGGTCTTGAACAACTCAGCCCAGCTGCCACAGCGCCCTGGGATGAATTCAGGAAATCTGAATCATACAAACAGGATAAATCGGATATCCAGGGTCCAGATTGGCACCATTGACATGGCTTAGGCCCAAAAATGTGGAAAATTTTACAGAAAAATCCGATTTTTTCCATGATTTCAAACATCCCACCACCCCCTCCCTTAACCCAACCAAATCTCATCGCCAACCACCAAATGACCAATCCCATAACACGTCCCCCATGCGATTCCCCCATTACTTAAAGCAACTGCCCTGCCCAGGGGCGGTTGTTAGTTCATTCTTTTATCTTCTCATGCTTTGCACTGATAACCATGTATACCTCATTCAGCTTGCTGCGGCCTTCGTCCACCTTATTTTCATAATTAAAAATTCCGCCAATCAATCCATCAAAGCGTGCTGCTGCCCAAATACTTATTCTGATTTTTGCTAACTGGATTATCTAGCTGATCAACCCCACTACATGGTGGCATATCGCAAATATCATAAACCAGCTTGTCCCAATGACAAACATGCTTCCTCATTCATTATTGCACATCCATTTAATGAGTTTCCTCCCATCCGTTCCACTGCTGGCTTTTCTGAAGCCGCTCCCCTGTTGGAGAAGCACCAGGGCACCTCTTCCCCACCACCTGTGGAGGCGTCACCCCTACCTGGTCCACCTACTGATGGTCCAGGATGACCATGGGGCCTGGAGCACCCCGTTAAGGGGGAGCTTGGCCCCAACGTTCCTTGCATTTTCCATCCCCCCTTTACTCTCAACCCTGATCATGTGGTGGTCCTTGTGCCGCCCCTTGTTGGTGCGCAAGCTCACTTGTTCAAGACCAAAGGCCAGCAACCACATACCCTGGAGGAGTTGCCATCCTCCCTGCCTCTCCCACCCTTGGGGGTTGCCCCACAGACTTGCAGTTGCCCTCATTACAACCATTTGGCTTGCCTGGGGCCTTTGGTGCTTTATTTAACATTTACTTTCCTTAAAATTCCAATAGAACACCATCATTTATAGTTTCTCAGACCACTGTGCCCATGGCATTCTGGGTTCTCCACTGGGTGCTCACGTGCCCTGACTGGGAGCCCAGTATAATTCTTTTTAGCCAATTCCATGACAGCCCATTAATGAACCCATTTTGGGCTGTGTAGATAGTCCTCAGGGTGGTACACATCAGTTGGTCCATAAGATTTGTGTGAAAATTTTATAATTGGCATTTGATAGTGCTTTTAGGTGCCAGTTCCAAAAGTGCAGCTGAGAGAGTTTTTTTATTGCATCACAATTCAGGTTTCGTGGACTCTGGTATTTGATACTTATTAGAAAGGCATTGGTTAAAAAGATGGGTTAATTCTGTTGCCACTCATGGATTGTGTCCAGAATTTCTACTTGCGTGTTGTTGGGGTCTGAGGACTTATTTTTTGGCACGTCCTTAAGTGATCATTTTACCTCCTCCACTATGATCTCAGCAACTAGATTATGCTTGTCAGCAGGCGAGCATCCTCAGAGTGCCAGATCAGCCAGGTCTAGTAAGGTGTCTGTTGCCATGCTATTTGGTCTTTTAAGCTGGAAGATGTCACCATAAAACCGCTCAACTTTGTGTTGATTATTCCTGGGTCACTGAAAATGAAGCCATAAAGTGTCTCTACCTGGCAGATTCTGGATCAGGTTTTTATTTCTTTCAGGCTGGCCAGGTTCTCCCTAGTCATCATCTTTAGTAGGCTTTGGTAGTGGAAGGTTGCATTCTAACATCTTTCATTATCCTGTTTCCATAGGAGCGCTTGATGTTGTTCCTTTTTTCTGATAAACCTGCTGTCACAGGCCAGAAAACCCTCAGTTCTGACTGTCGTATATTTAAATATTCTTTTAATGCACTAACAAGCAACCAAAACGGCCAACCATGTTGGAAGAGTTACTCTCAGCACCCAACAATCCCAACACTTCCCTAATCCTGGTTGGTTAAGCAAAGACCTCTGGGGGAGTTTGTCCAAAACAAAACCACTTGAAAAGCTCCTCAACAGTGAGAAACACCACAGGTAAGCGAGGTATGCCAACCCCAAAACAATCTTCAATTTTATTTTGGAGATATAAAAAGGCCCTGCTGTCAATAGCTCATCTGGGGAACCATTGCTAATGCTCCCCAGATAAGGATTGCTAGGGGAAATTGACTTAATTCTAAAGTGAACCTTGGAATGGGCAGGTGCACCTTATAAAGGCAGCCCTTTGAGGGCCTCACTGAGTCATTGATTAGGCTCAAATAAGCCTAATCTACAACTTGGGCAAGGCACAACCCAACGCCCAAAATGACTGGACCAAAAATACTTAAAAGCTATCTGACTCAGATTTGGAAAATCTGAATCTGAGTCAGAATGCAACAATTGAGACAAACTCAATTGTTATATCACCCCCCGCTAGAGGAGGGCCCCTCCCTGAAGAGGGGCCCCACAGCGGAAGCCCCTCATGATGAGGGCTTCCTGGGGCGAGTTACTTTGAGCCCTAGGAAAATTAGCCTGGATGCACTCTGGGCCCCTCGAGAAAACACAGATGGTGAGAGCAAATCAGGACTGGGCTGCCAGAATCAGCCCACCCAGCTCAAGGATGCACGCCCAGCACTTGACTGCATTGTGCCCCCCTCCCAGACTCCTGTCAGTGATGGTCTTCCTATCCTGACTAGGAAGGCGCTTTCCCCAGCAGAATAACAAGAGGAGTGCATGGTGAAGCGCAGCTGGACGTCCAACCCCTTTCTGGGTGGACCATCCGCAGGTGAGGGAGCCTTGCTGGGACAGGTCCCCTTGGTGCAACTGAATCCGTGATGAGTGGGAGACCCCACCAGGAAAATTGACCGAATGTCACTTCAAGTCCAAAGTTGGCCATCAGTCACCAGCTCCCGCCAGAGCTGGTTCCTTGACAACCAGGACCAAGTGACCACTGAGGTCAGCCAAACTGGGGATCAGCAGCATGCAACGAACATTTGACTTTGGAATATTGTCATGGACCAGAAAAACCCCAGTTCCAACTGCTGTATATTTTAAATATTCTTTTGGTGCACCAACAAGCAACCAAACCAGACAACCATGTTGGGAGAGTTACTCTCAGCACCCAACAAGCCCAACTCTCCCCTAATCCTGGTTGGTTATGAAAAGTCCTCTGGTGGAGTTGGTCAGAAACCAGCCCATCTAAAAAGCTCAACAGGGAAAAACACCACAGGTAAGCGAGGTATGCTAACCCCAAAACAACCTATATTTTTATTTTGGACATTTAAAAAGGCCCTGGTGTCAATAGCTCGTCTGGGGAGCCACCGCCAATGCTCCCCAGGTAGGGATTGCTAGGGGAAATTGACTTATAATGTGAAGTGAACCTCATAATGGGAAGACATGCCTTATAAAGGAAGCCCTTTGAGGGCCTCACCCAAGTCATTGATTAGGCTCACACAAGCTTAATCTACAACTTGGGCAAGGCACAACCCAGAACACAAATGACTGAACCAAAAAATATGTAAAAGCGATCCAACTCAGATTTAGAAAATTTTGAATCTGAGTCGGAATGCAACAATTTTAACAAACTCAATTGTTACACCTGCCACCATACCCCGTTGTCTAAACACTCTCACTTCAAGGTATCTAGTGCACCCTTTAGCTGTTTAGCAACATTATTACATTTGTAAATTTTGGTCTTCTTGTACTTTGCACTATCCCTAATGAGCTTTTTCTTAATTCTTTTCCAGAGGTCTAGGAATCAATGCACTCCTGGTTGTCCAGATATGCTATAATTTAATTAACCTTTTTTGGCAGTATGGCACCACTCCAGGTTTTGTGACATGGAGAGTGATATTTGCCACCCTTGAGGTGGTGGGGTGTCTCCCAGATCAATGGCTACCTGAACTATCATGTGGTCAATCTCTGCATCTATGGAGACTTCACTATGTGATGTAGCCTGTCTGAGGTCAGATGAGACTCGTACATAGTCTGATCTGAAGCCACTTATTGGTTCATCTTTAGAGTCATAAACTCACTGCGTAAGGTTTACAGGGTCATCATTCTCCTCATCAATTTTTGGACACATCCCCTATGTCACAAGGTACAGCAGCATATTCACTGTACTATGGACTCAGCTGAAAGTTGGGAACGTGTTCCTACTTACATTTGTCCAACAATTAAATTTTCCTGCCATAATTGTTGCAGCGTCAGTTTGAATTTCTGACAGTAATTTTCATAATTTCTTGTTTACTTGTGGTTTGGGTGATGCATATACATCAATCACTCAGAGAGTCTTACCAGTTCTCTTATTGTGGCCATGGCCACCAGGATTCTTCTGTAAATGTTTCTCCTTCACAAATGTCAATTAGATGCATTTGTTCAGTGTGATGATTGCCACATGGTTTGACCAAAGCGCCTGGCACTTAATTCGTTGAGATCACAGGTGATATCTGGGGTCTCTGTTTGAGTTTGAGATCATTTCACGCTGGGTGTATGCTCATGTTTCAGATAATAAAATTAGGCTAATATGATTATTAGCCTTAAAATGGTGCATTTTTTACCCATGTTTATATGCTAGCTAACCCATAGCATTTGTTACATGATGATCTTGATGGCCTCCTGAAATCACGTGTATGAGGATTATCTGAGTTATGCATTGAGTCTCAAACAGAAGTTGGATTTTTTGTGGCAGGTGTCACCAAGGAGGGGTGGCAGGCTGGAGGTGTACATTTGGAACTGTTTGTTGGGACAGGGATTTTGTTAACTGACATGGAGCGCACTGGGTATTCCGTTGCCATCCCAGTCTCCTTGTCTATTGAGAGGGGTAACGGTCTAAGACCAAAGTGGGCTGCTGCTTTGAGAGAGAGGGTGAAGGGTGGCATCAGCTTTGATCCCTGATGAGCCACTGTGCTCAGATGAGGTTGCCAACTGCCCATGTGAGTTAGGCTTGGTGTGAGTACAATGGGAGTTTTGCCTTTTTTGGCCTCCAAGTTGGTTAGACTTATCAAAGGGAAGTTGTTTCATCAGGGGGATGGATCATTCAGAGCTTTTCCTGATGACCTTTAAAAGATCTTTTTGGCCTTGCTTTCTGCCAGAGTAGTTCCTCCTTCTCCGCTCATTCCTCCTGGGTGGGGTGGGCATGTAGGGACGTTGGTTGCATTTCCACATCTATCCTATATGACTCCAGGTTCAGGTTCATGAATGGCTTATCATTGGTCTCCAGGCGCTTTTATTTAATGTGTGCTCACACTTCCTGGTGGGAAGCATCCAGCTCCTGCTGCTGGCATTGCATGTCCATGATCTTTGATAAGTTATGGGAGATCCATCCCTTGGCTTTGGGGTGAAGGAATGCTTTATACATGACTTTGATGATTCTGTTCATGGGGTTGTACTTGTAGTCTTAGGGCAATTTGCCTTTTTTATGGTAACACTGTGCCAATGTGTGTCCTATCTGGTAACAAAACCAATATACCAGTTTGGCATCCTCTTGTTTAACGTAGATCACCCTATGGAGGCCTGGTATATGGATAACTGGGGAAGAGCTATTTTGTTTGCCTTCATTCATTACAAAGGCTCATACAGAGCTTCCACTGTACAGAGATGAAGACACTTGGTGATGTAGTCACCTCCAGCATGCCAAAATATGTGAACCTTACCCTAGTATGACAATCTGGTATTAATTGCCTCATGGACTCATTTGCCGGCACAATCCATTGATAAGTTTTGAAAGGTCACCCATTCAGCCGTCTGATTTGAGTATTGGGTGGGTTTGGTACACAGGCAGTAATCTTTATACCTTTTTACCTCTAACAGTCATTTCCAGTCAAGCTCATTGGAGAGTGAAATAACAATTTAGCCGCGCTCCAGAACTCAATAGTGGTCTAGGTTTCCACCAACCAGTATGCTGTCAAGCTCCTGGTATATTGCAACTATCAGATCTGACCATTCCTTTTCTCTGAACAATTGGAGGTGGGTGCAAATTGTATTCTTAAAGTAGGATTTGGGGGCCTATCAATCAGAGAACCCACTACTGATAAATGCTCAGATAAAGTCCACATGACTCCCAGCGCCTTTCTACATCTCCTCATGAGAAGCAGCTGTCACTATATATGTTTTTTTACCTGCACAAGAGGTTGGAGCCTCCGCTAAGGCTTTCCCCTGAGAATTTAGATGATTGCTTCATATAAGCTGAATCCTCAGGTCAAAAATCTTGCACTTGGTGAATATGGATACCCCATTTGCTGATGGTACTAGCCATAGCCACACCTATTTTGAGAGCTTGCCACCCCAATGCTTCTGTTGTCAAGGATCTGCAGTGATACCAAGTAAGTGATACCTTAGGCTACATGCCTCATGCAAATACAAAAGCAGCATTTCTGGGTTTATGGCGCTTCATTGGCATCATTCTCAGACAATGACACTATTACACCCTTTGTTGGTAAACAGGCGTGCTGCTTCTGCAAGAACCTCCGTTTCACTCCACTGGAAGGCTTTTGCAGGCAAACCCCTCCACTACATAGGGGGTTGCCAGAGAGGGCTCAAGGAATGACTGTTTCCAGTAACATAATAATGTGGCCCAAATGCCCATCTTTAGCCAATCCCATCCAAGTTCATAGGTCATAACCCCTCGCATGGCCACTACTGCTTGGGGCAGGATCTCATGTTTAATCCAGGCGTGGGCTGTGTCAGAAGTGAATCCTGCAATATTCAAGTCTGCTGCTGCTTCCAGAGAAGCATAATGTGATAGATTGGGGCCAGCCTGATCCGCACATTGACCTTGTGAATATTGATTCAAATTTGCATACAAATTTGGAGGCCAAATTTGAGAATTTGAACCAATTTGAAAAAATCTCTAGATAAAACGATTGTAGGTAAGGATTTAAGGACCCACAAACAAGGACTGATCTGGCGTATCAAACGACCAGCATCTCAAATCCTCCAAATGGTCATTATGTGGGATACAGGACTTTTCCAAACCACAATTTGGATGTTTCCTAAGAGCTAAAATTAGGGTTTTTATTACAATACTTTAAACTATCAAAATGATTTAAAATGAGGAAATGGTAACTGGAAATAAAGTTTCATTTTCTCACTTAAAATTATCAAAATAAAATCCCATTGCTTGTTTAAAAATTTATTTAGAATTTTATTTCAATCAGAAGACAGAATAATGAGCCCAGCAAGTGAGCTAGGCCAGGCATTGGCCTCATTTGCAGGCCTAACTTGGGGTCGGGCTATGCTGCTTGCTTGTAGCATTGCCAGAACCTTGGTCTGCAAATACATCGCGAATTCTGGAAATGGCACATGGGTGAGAGGGTGGTTTTCACTGGGATTATCAGTCATGTGGTCGGTGACATAGCTGGTGCTGCCCAACTCATTTGTCTCATATTAGCAAGAGCTCATGCATTACATAAAACGAAACTCAAATACATTCCTCTCCATTTTGTGGGGGCCCCAGGAAGAAGCAGTGGTTGCCATTGGAGAAGAATGGAACTGACATGTCTTGACTGTGGTTATGGTAGGATTTTTGTTGGCAATTTTTGCTGCATGAAATAGGACAATTGTGGGGGGCATCCACTCAGCAAATGATAATGATCCAAGCAAAACCTAAAACTACTACCGGCTGGGTGGCATTATCCATGGAGGTGCTGGATAAACTTCACCAGATAATAGCGCAGGTCTGCTTCCAGGCGCGGTTGGCACAAGCAATGGGGGGATTCCCTCTCGCGCTCCAAATCGCCCAGGTGGTGGATGCCTTACCTCCAGAACTGGCGGGATAGTTCCAAGAACTCATCAAGGAACAGGAAAGCTTGCCCAGTTCAATGAAGGAGTGTGTAGAGTTGGTCAACTGGGTGGCATGTCCGGATGAAGCCAAATATGAGGCCTGGTTGGCATTATTAATGGTCAGCCAGGGCCGTAGTTTGGTAGAGGAGTATGCATTTCCTTTCCAGCCACTGGCAAAAGTGGCTCAGGTTACATATTCCCAATCCTCACGAATGTTCTGCCAGGGGTTGCAACCAGATTTGTTGGTAGCCTTGGCAGCAGCGAAGGTCCAAGCCACGCGGGGGAAGAAGTAGCCTTAGCAATTCAAGTCAAGAAACAATTAACACTGGCATGGGACCGGCGGGAGGAGTCAATGTCACCAGGGAAGGGACAGTCTCTGGTAAGCAACCATTCCAGTCAAGAGGGTGGCACCCAGCCCCAAGAAACGTGGGAAATGTTCAAGGGGGAGGGCGCCCAGGCTATATGCCAAGACCTCCATCTACCAATTTGCAAATGAAAAACTCATCTAAAAATAAATCGCATACTTCACTTTATTCTCATCTGTTTATCCCCATAGAGATGCATGCGGATGGGGGAATGGAGAGGGCCATGGCCCTAATTGATACCAGGGCAGAAGAAAATTATATTGAACTGGCAAAAGCGGAGCATTTGAAGTTGCAGGTGCATGAAGGACTGGTGGTAGTTTTTTGATGCCACACAAAGGGCGCCATCATGGCGCATAAGCCCATCAGTGAGAATACAGCAGGCCTCATTCAGGTTTTGGACGCAGTTTTGTGCAATTGAGAATCTGACCCACCCTGTAGTGTTTGGGATGCGGTGGTGTCATCAGTTCAGACCACAGATCGATGTGCCTTCCAGTACCATAACCTTGTACCCAAGGAGGGGTCCACCAATGAGGTGGAGGTTGCTGGTGGGTACCAGAAGGTAGTAGGGCCTCAAACTCTGGGGGCTATTCAGGATGAGGGCTTACCTGCGGAATACCAATATTTTGTGGGGGTCTTTGGTCACAAAAGGGATTCGCTGTTTTCCCCCACTGGGCCATTCACATTTCCTTTTCGTTTCAAAGAAGGATTGGAGCTTCCCCGCGGATGCCCAGTGTACCCGCTGAATGAATAAGCCAAAGCTGCATTAGAGGATCACATATAGTCCATGTTGAGCAAAGGCTTGATCAAGCCATCAAAATCTGCCGTGGTATCTCCAGTGCTACTAGTGCCCAAGGCAAGCAGTGAGTTACGGCCATGCGTGGGTTACCGGATATTAAATGAAGTTACCAAACTGGATCCTTACCCAATGCTGCTTATGGAAGATATCCTGCTGATGGTCACAGGATGCAACATCTTTACCAAGCTCGATTTAGCTGATGCCTTTAACCAGGTGTCTGTGAGGCTAGATCATCAAAGGTACACGGCATTCAAGTGCCACCTGGGGATGTTTCAATACCGAGTAATGCCCTTTGGGCTGCGCAATGCCCCAGCAGTCTTCCAATGAATGATCGACCAGGTACTCAGTCAATTGATCAGCCGGTGCTCTATCGCATATATGGATGACATCCTGGTGTTTTCACGTTCCAAGGAGGCTCATATAGGGGATGTGCGAGAAGTCCTAAAGGTGCTAGCTGGGGTGGGGTTACAGATGAAACTGTTGAAATGCAAGTTTAATCAAGCGTCAGTCAAGTTCCTGGGGAATGTGGCATTTGGAGAAGGCCTAGGGATATGCCCAGATAAAATTCAGGCGGTATGCGCCTGAAAGGCGCTAATGGATTAGATAGATGCTCAAAGTTTTTTGAGGACCATGAATTTTCTCCAGCAGTTCATCAAAGCCCTATTGAAGATGGCCTTGCCTCTTACGCAATTAACGCGGAATGTACCGTTCATATGGGGGAGGAAGAGGAGTGGGCGTTCAATTTATTAAAATAAAAGCTCATCTCAGCCCCAGTCCTTGCCCACCCCAATCTGGGGAAACCTTACGTGGTCAAAATGGATGCATCAAATTTTGCCATAGGAGCGGTACTCCTACAGTAGGGGGAAGATGGGTTAGAACAACCAGTGCGTTATTTCAGCTGGAAAATGATTCTGGCAGGTACAAATTACCCAATCTATGACAAGGAGCTTCTGGAGATGGTCGCAGCACTGCAGGATTGGCAGCACCACTTGTTGTACGCTCATCACCCTTTCATAGTCCATATTGATCATCAGGTGCTGGAATACTACCAGGAGTCAATAAAAATGAGTCAGCGCCAAGTCCGTTGGCACGTGGAGATGATTAATATGACTTTTGAGTATAATACCATCCAGGAGCAATTAAAACCATAGCAGATTGGTTGAGTTGGGATGTGGGGCTAGCATATGAGAAGTCAGTTAGAAAAATACAACACGGCAACCATGTTCCAGGAAGACCAATTTACAATTATGGTAAGTGAGGAGGATGAGCTGGAAAGGAAGATCCAAAGCAAGCAGAGAAGGACTATATTTGGAAAGCGATTATGGGAGGAAATGGCTGAAGGTCATCAGCATAGCCATCATCGGACATATGGAAGGAAAAATAGAGTTCTATGCAACTACTCACGGATATAGGTACCAAACCCTTTGCTGCAGCGGGAAGTGCTGTGGGCGTTGCACGACCATCCGTTGGAGGGACATCCAGGGGTGGCGAAGATGATTGACCTGGTGTGGCGGAAATATTTGTGGGCCAGCTTGCAAAAGGATATAAAAAATTATGTAGCGGAATTCTTGGTTTGTGCCCATTTGAAGCCTTCATGAAAGCAGCCGGTGGGTAAGTTAGTTCCACTCCAAATTCTGAGTCAGCCATGGGGCTCAGTTAGTGTTAATTTTATCACAGGATTACCTAAGAGCCAGGGGAAGGATGCAATAATGGTTGTGATTGACCAGTTAACAAAATACGTTGAATTTTTCTTGTGTACATCAAAATTCTCATTCAATGACACCACAAGAATTTTCATCGATGAGCTCTTTGCCCATCATGGCTTACCAGCAGAAATTATCTCATACCGCGGTCCACAATTCACATCAAAATTCTGGTCAAGCCTGCTCAGTAATTTGAAGATCTGGCCATGTAGGGCTTTGGCCTACCATCCTCAATCTGATGGCCAAACGGAAAGAGTAAACCAAATATTGAAGCAATACCTCCAATGTTACATTTTGGATTGGCAGAATGATTGGGTCTCTTGAATCAGACTTGCTCAATTCACTTATAATAACCACCACCAATAGTTGATAGGGATGTCTCCATTCTTTGCTAATTATGGATCAAATCTAACGCTGGGTGGAGGATCAAACAGTGGAGTATGTCAGGGGGTGGATGAATTATCCCAGAAAATGACTAAAATCGGGAAAAAAATTGCAGAACAACCTGGAGTGCACCACAGCATGACAAAAACAATATGTGGATTGGCGGAAAGCGCCAGACCCATCATTTGCTCCAGGGGAGTGGGTATTAATGGCAGCGGAAAATTACGCAGTACCAGTGAAGAGCTGGAAACTTGGACCAAAGTTCTTAGGCCCTTATAAGGTGATCCAGGCTGTTAACAAGGTGGCGTTTGAACTGGACCTCCTGGAAGGGTCGAAGGCCCATCCAGTGATTCATGGTTCTCAACTCTGAGGATTTCAAGGGCGGGGACTGGAGCAACCTGGGCCACTGAATCCATGGGAGGAGTATAATCAAGAGTACGAGGGCAATCAGATTTTGGGGGAGCATTGGGTCAGGGGTTGCCAGCAGTTCCTGGTGAAATGGAAGGGATATCCGGTGGAGGAAGTGACCTGGCAAACTCCAGCGGAGTGTGAGTGATGCCCTGAGAAGATCCAAGAGTTTCTAGATTTGCAAGGGGGTGATGTGATAGATTGGGGTCAGCCTGATCTGCACATCAACCTTGTGAATATTGATATGAATTTGCATACAAATTTGGAGGTCAAATTTGAGAATTTGGACCAATTTGAAAAATCTTTAGATAAAACGATTGTAGGTAAGGATTTGAGGACCCACAAACAAGGACTGATCCGGCGTATCAAATGACTGGCATCCTGAATCCTCCAAATGGTCGTTATGTGGGATATGCGACTTTCCTGAACCACAATTTGGATGTTTCTTGAGAGTAAAATTAGGGTTTTTATTACAATACTTTAAACTATCAAAATGATTTAAAATGAGGAAATGGTAACTGGAAATAAAGTTTCATTTTCTCACTTAAAATTATCAAAATAAAATCACATTGCTTGTTTAAAATTTATTTAAAATTTATTTCAATCAGAAGACAGAATAATGAGCTCAGAAGTTGAGCTAGGCCAGGCATTGGCCTCATTCACAGTCCTAACTTGGGGTCAGGCTATGCTGCTTGCTTGTAGCATCGCTGGAACCTTGGTCTGAAAATATGTCACGAATTCTGGAAATGGCGAATGGGTGAGAGGGTGGTTTTCAGCGGGATCATCAGTCATGTGGTCAGTGACATGGCTGGTGCTGCCCAACTCATTTGTCTCATATTGGCAAGAGCCCGTGCATTACACATAATCCCGCCAAAGGTTCCATTTTTACAAACTAAAGGAGTGGTTGTGCAGGGTCTCATGAATAACTTTTGTTACCCCCAATCTGGCCCAGTCCCATACTTGTTCTATTGTGGTATTGACGTTAATTCAATACTTCATCTTGGCTGGGGTAATGACTTTGGCATTTCAGTTAATAGTTCCCAAGTGACCAATTCCAGAATAGCCCCCATTCTACCACTTTTTCCTTAATCCAACTAGCCTGTAGCAAGTTAGATGCTATCGTGGGATATCTGAGTGTATGACAAGTGCAGGGCTTCAGTGGCCTTAAGCTCTGCCATAATCTATGGTAGCGCCTCGTCAGTTGAGAAGGTAGTGTTGTACCATTTGATGGCTGTCTTGGCAGAGAGAGCAATGTGAGCCCAGTCAAGCGCTATCATAGCGTTAGAAAGCATTTTCAGGTTTGCATTTAATGCTGACAGTGAAAGTTCTGAGCTCTTGACTGAAGCTGCGATTTTTGTGGGGATACCCGCCTTGTTAAACTCCATGGTGTCATAGAGGTCAATACCTGCATCTAACCATACCTTGGTATCTCCAGGCTTTAATTTCTTGCAGACTGCTGCCTTTACCACTTGGTGGTCTAATGGCAGTTTTATTCACTTGAAGGCCTGCTCCAAGCGTATGCACAATAATTTGAAGATTATCACAAACTTGATCAGGATTTGTGTATTATTTAACTGCTTTGCAGCTTTAGTGGAGAATTGTTTTCATGCCATGTTGCTGCTGTAGCAGGGGCTATGTCTTTTGAAATTCCTTGGGTGCCATTGCATATGGAAACTGAAGTGTTTCCCACTGCATCACCTCACATGCAGAGATGCCTCTATGGGTCAGCAGTTCTTCTGCATTGGTGTACATTTAACCATTGTATTATAAGGTCTGCTGCCCGTTTCATGGTTTGGTTCGGTGATTTGGTGTTTTTTGCCATTACTTTTGGTTTTTTTTGGTAGTGATTTTATATTATATGATGAGTCCAAGTCAATCCTAAAACAACTGTAACCTCATCTGGGTTTGGGCCTAACAAGGGGCTAGTTGGATGAGGGGACCAATTTTATCTGGGATATTTGCTGAAAATTCCCCCTCAGTTTTATTGATATTGGAGGTATTCAAAGCAATTGTTGCTACATCAGGATTAGGACCCAATAAAGGGTTATTTGATTGAGGGATTGACTTTTGTTGAGGATGATTGCTGACAAGTGTGCTCCATTTTTATTACTGTTGGGGATTCCTAAAATGAACTTGACCTCATTGAGTTTAGAACCTAATAAGGGATTAATCAAATGGAGGTTCTGATTTTTGTTGAGGATTATTGCTAACAAATTACTTCCAACTTTATAGTTGTTGGGATTTCCAAATTGACCATAGCCTCGTTTTGTTTTGGTCTTAATAAGGGTTAGTCAATTGAGGGACCTATTTTTGTCAGGGAAAGTTGCCAAAAAATTTCTCCAGTAGCATTGATACTGGATCTTCCCCAATTATATTTGTTTAACTTTGGGAAATCATTTCTCTGTTTAAAAGGCAAATTATTGGGGTTGGCCCCCTAGTTGGTAGGGCTTCCTTCTCCATTTAGAGGGTGGGTGCTCAGTATTGGGGGTACTATGCTGTGAAAAGACTTTTTGGGGGTATTGCACACTAGTATCTTTACTTTGCCACAAGTTGCGCCATTGGTGGGACCTCCAGTCTCCATTAAAGAGTGGCTGTTGGTGCCCTTTGAGGTTGAGCTGCCTTTGGAGAGGTTTGTGTCCCCATTCTACTATTTATTTCTATTTTTGTCATGTTGATTGCATCATTTGTGGCCAAGTTTCTTTGTTGTACGTGGGTTACATTGCCAAAAAAAATTTATTTGTTGAAAAAGTTTGTTCACTCTGACCTCATTGCTGACACTTTTATTAGTATTAGTGGATGAACCCTCACTAGATGGGTTACCCATTTAGTGGGAGTTTTTATTTTTACTAAAAAAAGAAGTTACTATGGGCTGTTGGCTCTATAAGCTAAGCTCTGCCAGGTAGGATTCCCTTTTGTAACTGAAGATGTTGAAAGTTGCATGTACTTCTCTTTTTTAGGGCAGTCAGAATGATCTAAAAAAGCTGCTTTTGCTAAACTATACAAGGCCACTTTTTCTAAAATGGGGTACTAATGCACAAAAGAAGTGTGTAAGGATTGTTAAGATTTTAGGTATTGGGCTAAGTATTGATTAAGGATTGTAAGGATTGGTCCAGTATCTGACCAGTAGTTTAATATATATATATTAAAATGGACCTTAAGTGATAGATTTCAAATGTGGGACTAATACATCACCTATAAATTTAGTTCCATCATTGGTGAAGCAATATTTTTGAATGAACTTTTTGCATAATGTATATGCTATGGCTGGGGGTATGTAAAAATTCATGAAAGTATGAGATCATAGCATGAAGAGCTTAAATCATTATAGATACCTATTTTTTGCATAATTTGACAAATAAATTAACTAAAGTTGATGAAATGGCTTATTGTAGACAACAATCAGTAAATTTGGCATAGATTGTCCAATAAAATCAACTAAATTTAATAAAAAATAAAATATAGTAGATGGTGAACAGTAGATTAAGTATAAATTGACCAATAAAACCAACTAAATTTAAAAAAATTATTAGTATATCTTTTGAGCTACTATATATAATATGTATATAATGATTTTCTTTTTTATATAGAAACTAGTAACATTACCTGCGCTTTGCTATGGTGTCTATAGAATTTCAGATCATTCAAATTGATTAACTTGGATTTTATATTAAAGATAAATAACCATTCAGCCAAATCTAATTGCTCAATTGAATCAACCAAAAACCACCAACCACTCAGCCAAACTTAACTGAACTTATCAAATCAACCATTAATCAATCACCCCATAAAATTAAAATGTGTTCTATTGAATCGACCAAAAACTGTCAACCACTTAGCCAAATAAAATAAACCTATTGAATCAATTAGATAACACCAGCCTGGTATTCAAAACATCTTTATATTACTAAAATCATTATGTGTACGTGACACTTCTTCCAAACTACTAAATCAACTTCTACTTAACTTGCCAAAAGTAATTTATTAATTAGGTGAACCAAATTAAGCAGGTTTTTTAAAGTCATATAAATAAAACAACCAGATATACATGCTTCACTGTTGTATTTATAGCTTACCAGATGATTTGAATCATCATTTTATATTTTATTATATTAGCTAATATTGGTAAATGGCCATCAAATAAGCTTAGAAGTAATTAAACTTATTAAATCAGCCAAGGGGAGGATACCCCAGTGGTAGAATATGGACCCTCTACCACTGCCTCCCCGATTTTGATTCCAGTACTGGAACTTTGGGTAGGGGACAATTATGACTGTGTTGGCGTTGCACACCAATTCCCCAAACCAAGATAGCGAATAGCAAAGGCGGTCCATGGAGTTCCTGGCCTATCATAAGCCACACATGGAGGTTTTCCAGATTTATCCTCCTTTCCCATTCATTCAATTTCCCTTAATTGATGCGTATCATCCCTAGGTTGGCCCACCTCAAATAAAAAAATAAGGGTATATGTCAAGAACTTAGAAGGAACTTTGGCCTTCTCTCTCAGGCAGGGTATCAAACTAAGCATTCTGCTCCTGCCATATTGCTGGTATTCTGGATGGCACCAAGCAAGCAACCTATTCAGCCAGAATTTCAAAAGTAAGTATGTCAGAATTGTAGATGACCACATAGTCCACCCTTTGACCAAATATAAGATTTGATGATTACGATATAATCATAGAGGGTCAGCAATAGTGGCTGATAGATGAGAATATCATTGGGCAGAATCCCAATGATATTAGAAGTCACCAACTATGAATTATTGTTAGGCATCATCCCCAATGATATTTTAGGCTGCCAACAAATGATAATTTCGTCGGGAATAATCCCTGATGATATTTGAGAAATAATTTAATATTGGGATAATCCCCAATATTTAAATTATAGGGAATCATTAAGAGCGGAATGGATTGGAGTCATTGGAAACTACCAAAACGTTTAAATGCTGGAGGAGGAGTGGAATCATCATTGGCTGGAACAAACCAGTTTCATGTATCTAATACCAATGGTTTGGTCTTCCAAATGCCAGAGGATTATGCCACAATAAAAACCCAAGGCAATGGTACCCAACAAGATTTGGTGCCTAACACTAAGGGTCAAAACCAGTATAGGAGCACAAATATTCTCATTGGACAGCTGAAAAGTTGTGTGCCATTTCTAATGATAAAAACCCCAAATAATTCCCTAATAAAATTAGATTCAAATTGATAATAACTTTATTGTTCAACATTGGATTTTTAAACATTACTATTAAGAGAAGAGTGCAAGGATCATATATCCTTAAGTTAGTTTTATCAAAATCTCTTCTTGGCTCTGAAAAAAGGGAATATGAAAAGTGTTCCCTACCAGTATCAAGATATTTTTCAAGAGGACCATCTAGTACTAAAAAAATATTTTCAAGAGGAAAAATCATCTGTCTAGCGTTGGACAATACTCTCAACGTGGCTTTTGGGGATTCAACTTTAATAAT
Source organism: Massospora cicadina (assembly GCA_022478985.1). NCBI lineage: Eukaryota > Fungi > Entomophthoromycota > Entomophthoromycetes > Entomophthorales > Entomophthoraceae > Massospora > Massospora cicadina. The sequence continues at coordinate 112,807 of JAKSZP010001607.1, forward strand.
AATCTTCATAATATTAATGCCCCAGTTCATATTAATCAACGCAAGTATCCACAAATCTGTGCAGTTGAAATTCAGGGCTAAAAGCGAGCTACAAAGCCCAAGATTTTAACATTGGTGCTCACTACAGGGGTAGTTGAGTTGTTGAAAGCCATTTTAAAATAATGATGTCTTTTAAGGAAGAGATTTGAAAGCTCTGGGTGGAACTACAGGCCGTCAATGAGAATGTGCTAAGTTTGGTTTCTCAGGCTGATGTTAGTACATTGGAGGAGTGTATGATCACGATGGAGGAAATGCTCAAACAACTAGGAATAGTTAATAACGATTTATGAGGAAAAGTTGCCTCTTTAAAGCGGAAAGAGGGCAAACTTGTCAAGAAAATTTTATTTCAGAAGACTAAATGGGAAGCAGATCGAGAATGCATCTGACAGTTTCATGAGGAGATGGCAAAAATGACCAAGTGAATAGAGGAATTGGAAAAATGCCAATGTGATTGTGAACAATCTGAGGTTAATGATGCCAAAGCAAAGGCATGTGAAACGCCAAGCAATAAGGCTTTTCTGCCCCAAAACATGCCTAAACCATTCGCTGGTGTGTCAGAAATGACTCCCAAAGTCACTTCTATGGCTTCTCAAGTAGCTGGGTCAGGATCTCCTAATAGCAGAACAACTGAAAAATTTCAAAATACACCAAAATTGCCAACCTTTCACCAGGATAGCACACCAGCATTCTTCCACTTATTTGATATG